>JAMKCH010032368.1:0-29382 GCA_023653785.1 Ophioderma brevispina | reverse complement strand
GCCTAACCCAACTTAACCTAATTCTGATTTTTTTTCTTTATTGTACAAAAGAATATAACCCTTATTTTGGATTTTTGGAAAAATGTTTCTTTTTCTTTCTCTGCCCATTCAAAAAAATATATAATCATGCTAAAATGTAAAGGTATGCATAAAATTTACATTTCTGAACAATTTCAAATATAAAGCTACACTATAAGCCATACTATGCATACATGCATAGTCCTCAATGTTTAAGAAAGTTAAAAAAAGGCAGTCTACCTCCCCGCCAATTTTTCTGTCCTGTTATGTCAATCAAACATTTTTACTGGGGCCAGGATTTAAGAGTTTTGCCAATTTTCATCTCCATGCCTTCTTTCTTTCCTGCCTTCGTTATAATTTGATTAGTCCCACATTAAAGGGAAATGCATTTTGCATTTTGAAATAGTAATTCAGTCAATGCAAAATGCAGGATTTCATATTATCATGTGTTGTTCCTGTTTTACATCTTGACTCATCAGGGTTTTATAAGAACAACATATTTAAAGGGGCATTTTGTAATCCACAGCCTCGTCCCCCCAACTTACCTAAAAAAGTTGAGATTTTGTATCATTTGAACCGTTGGCCTAAGTATAGCATGTGTGCCTTATCTGACGTGCAAATCCGATTGTCTCAGTAAGAAATTCGTAATTGCGTATTTCTGTCTGTAAACAGACAGAAATGACAGCACAGTGGTATGAGACAATATTTGCTCATAACACCAAAATGCAAGATCGGATCTAGTCAAATTTTGGGAATAAGATTTTCTCAAAGATATACAGTGAACCACAAATACAATAGGAAATCCTAGAATCACAAAATGCACCTTTAAAATGGAACAAACTAGAATAGAGTTAAAGGCATGCATGATATGAGGGCACTGGTTGAAAAGCCACTGTCTAGGATTGCCAACCACCTTATTTTTTCTTTCAAACCAAAATGAACTTGAATGTCTACACTTTCAACTATTACTTTTGTCTACAACTTTATTTCTTTTCTATTATGTCTATATTGATTTTAATACCAAACTGACAATGCATACTATTATAGCCAATTCCTTTTAACAATCGGATCAAATTTTGAAAAAATCTATAGCTTCTGGTCAATTTTAAATTGTGAACATATAGAGACTGTAGTTCCAAATAGGTTGTTAGTGAGAACAATAGAGCAGGTGACTTCATACTGGCTATAAACGGCAGTTTGGTCAATCCTTTTCCATGGGCCCGTATACAGAGTGGGGGGGCGACTTCATCCTCCCCTCCCCCTCCCAAATTCCACAAAGGGGGAAAAAGTCACTTTTTAACAAGAAAATCCACTTTTGGTGACATTAAAAAAAAGGAATGTTTTATTTTTGGATTTAGGTCAACTTTCACATCCGCACACCCTAAATAAATCCTGCGGATGGCCCTGATTTTCCTGTTTCTAGATTCTTTCAAGCTTCTTAAGAATAAAACTTTAGGTCCATCTTGGGGTACACTTTCGGAAAAAAGGATGCGAAAGAGGTTCTAACCTGTCCTCTATATATGGAACCCTGCAAGGTTCTTCAACGAACCAAAAATAGTTCTTTAACTGCTGTACAACACCTTTTATGGTTCTGTTAGGAACCTTTTGGGTTCTCAGATTTTTAAGAACCATTTTTGATGGGTCCATTCTTGAGGGTTCCATATAGAGGACAAAAAAAAGTTCTAAGTCACATTTTTTTCTGAGAGTGTAGTAGTATCAACTTGGATATAGCAATCTCTGCTTATCAATTTTATTATTTTTGTTTGTTTTTTGTAATTAGTCTCATTGCTATTATCATTATGGTTTTAAGATTCATTTTAATGTATTTTTTTATCATTAGTCTTCACACACTTAAAACCAATTAGTCATTTTAATATGGGGAAAGTATGTCATTGGGGAGCCCCACCAAGATATTTGTCAACTTTTTAACTAATTTTGGTATCAAAACGATCAAATTTTGATTCAATTTGATTTAAATTATGTCAAAAGGTCGACAAATTATTTGGTGAACTCCCCACTGACTAATCTGTTTCTAGAGTGTACATTCTGGATTTAACTATGACCAAATCATGAAAAATTAATTCACAACTGAGATGAACAAAATGAGTTGAGATTATGTACAGCAACTGTTTATATAGAACATAAAAAAAATTAACACCCACTGGGGTGAAAGATCTTTCTCGATAGTGGCAGCTCAAGTGTGAAACAACTCTCTACTAGCAACTGTTAGCTTAGCAATCCAATCACTAATTCCATTTTCACATGAAAACATGGTCAGTCCTTCAAAAGATCACTTAAATACCATACCTTGAAAAAAAAGAGATTAGATATGCTTTTTTCAAAGATTGTATAACACTAGATCATGTAAAATATGATCCACTGCTAAAAAGAACTTTGCACCCTAGGGATACGAGTACAACATTTTCCAGTGGGAGAAGCAGTGAAGTGGACTTTATTTTCGTATTTATAGACAGAATATATGATGGACATTACCCTTTAGATGCAATATACATTTTATCTTGGGAAAGTTATGTTAGACAAATTTAGAAATAACGGACTACCCTTTAGGTTTCACCATCTTGGATAATGAAGATGAAACCAAAATGGTAGTCAACAATTCTGGATTTGTCTATAAATATAAAAATTGAGTAAACTTACAATCTTAAAACTAGAATTAGGCAGTTTCTCGGCTTTGGTGCTCACTATATTCAAGTAATATAAGTGGGCTGCAAAAATCAGAATATGCAAATGAGACCATTAATATGTATGTTTACCATCAACACTTTGAATATGTAATACTTGTGTCTACCAGTACCCACATACCAAGTTTCATCAAATTCAGACTTTGCATTCTGGTCAAGATTCACCTTTTTTTGTAAAATTGTTGACGAGAGACATACATACAACATCACCATACATCATATAGCGTACTTGTAACTGAACACTAAGTGTGCCTTCCAACTATAGCTGGTGGCCTACAAAATATTTACTTATTAAACTTATGTCCCCATAATAATAGAGCCAGCTCCCCCCCCAAAAAAAAAAAATTTTCCCCCCAAATTCCACACAGGGGGAAAAAGACAACTTTTGACAAGAAATCCCTTTTTGTGACATCAAAAAAAAATTATTTTTGGAGTTAGGTCACTTTCAACCCATACCCGAACCCCCTAAATAATACCCACGGCCGGCGGATGGCCCTGATTCCTGTTTCTAGATTCTTTCAAGCTTCTTAAGAATACACTTTAGATGGTGTCATCTTGGGGTACACTTTCAGAAAAAAAGATGCAGAAGAAGGTTCTAAACCTGTCCGCAACAACCCTGTAAGGTCTTCACCAACCCAAAAAGAGTTCTTTATGGTTCTGTTAGGAACCTTTATTTGGGTTCTCTCAGATTTTTGAGAACCATTTTTGAGGGTTCCATTCTTTGAGGGTTCCTTATAGCATTACAAAAAATGTTAAAAGGCCCATTTTTTTTTTTTTCTGAGTGTAGTGTAGTATGACCTTGGGATATAGCAATCGTCCCAAGCTTAATCAATTGTTAATTATTTTTTGTTTGTTTTTTGTAATTTTTTTCATTTTTTCTCATTGCTAGAGCATCTGGTTTTAAGATTTCATTTTAATTGTAATTCTTTGATCAGTAGTCTTCAACCACTTAAAACCAATTAGGGGTCATTTTAATATGGGGAAATATGTCATTGGGAGCCCCACCCCCACCAAAATATTCGTCCAACTTCTAATCTAATGCTGGTATCAAAATGATCAAATTTTGATTTCCATTTGATTTAAATTAATGAAAAGGTCGACAAAAATATTTGTGAACCCCACTGACTAATCTGCTGGGTTTTTTATGAGTGTACTTCTGGATTTAAAAACTATGACCAACTCATGAAAAATTAATTCACAACTGAGATGAACACAATGATTTGAGATTATGTACCAACTGTTTATATAGAACATAAACAAAATTAACACACCCACGGGGGTGAAAGAGCTTTCTCGATAATGGCAGCCCAATTGTGAACAACTCTCTACTAGCACCTGTTAGCTTATAGCAATCCAACCGAATTCCATTTCACATGAAAACATGGTCAGAGAGTCTTCCAAAAGATCACTTAAATCCTATAACTTAAAAAACATTGAGAATTAGATATGCTTTTTTCAAGATTGTATAACACGTGAGCATGTAAAATGATGATCCAACTTCTAAAAAGACTTTGCGACCCTAGGGATACTATACAACCCATTTCCAGATGGGAGAACAGTTTTCTGGTCATGAGAATATACATACAAACTTCGCCATACTCATTACATTGTTACAAACCGAACGCTAAGTGTGCCTTCCAACTATAGCTGATGGCCTACAAAAATATATTTACTTATAAACTTATGTCCCCATAATAAAAGCCAGATTCCCCCCCCCCCCATGCTTAAAGGTAATCTTTTTTTTCCTTAAATCTGACAGAAACTGATTGTAAGAAAAAAGGTTTTGCACTATGATGAAAAGGAACTCTTGATTTTATCTGAAAGCAAAGTTGGATGATACCCCACGAGTAGGGGTGTTGTTTCCCTACACACTCCAAACTTCCCAACCATTTCCATCCACTATCCCCCCATAGCTTAAAGAAGGCAAAGCTATGTTTCCTTAAAATCCCCTTACACAGAAACTGTCTGACTTTTTAAGACAAGTGTTGCCTCTGATGAAAAGGAAACTCTGATTTATTTATCGAAGCAATATTTGATGATACCCCCTACTGAGTAGGTTTTTTCCTCCTACACATCGACATTCCCACCAGTTCAAATCCACTAGCAAATTCATCCCTTTTTGACATGTCCTAGTATTGATATAAACAACAGGTCCATTCTTTGGGCTGTAAACTTTTCTATTCAACAATCCATCAGGCAAAATATTACAGAAACACAATCTAACTACTGTTTTAGTATGGATCTCTAAAAATGTTTTTCTTGAAGTTGGATCATATATACCTACATGCTAACTAATCTACAATCTAGGATTATTTTGACCAAAAGTTCCTTCAACTTTCACATTTGATCTGGCATCTATTCAAAATCTTCTGGCCTGAGTATATGCCAACAACATCCACATCTGTATCCACTTGATCACAATCACAGTTTAACACTTGAAATTCATTACTAGTGTATAATGATGACTTGTTAACAAATCCTTAAATAATTGTCAGAAAACCCAATTTTCCCTTAATACTCTGGCTTCTAACCTCTATCACATCTCCCCTTTCAAGTGTTGCATTTATCACTTAATCATGTGAAAAAAATATGCCGAGCCCAGAAAAACAAGTTTCCTCCTCCTCCTCTCCAAATATTCCAAGAGCAAATTCTCACAAGCGGCACCTCGAAGGCGACTCCAAAACTCTTCAGAAGCAGCTTGCAAACATAACAGGCCTCGCATCAACGATCGCATGGGCCAACATCATGATAAACCAATGATATATTTGTTATGCACACCTGTCAACGACTTCCCGATATCCCCAGGAGGGGAAAACCAACAGTAATGTTAGAATTAATGATCTGGGGATAGGAATTGCTATTAAAAGATGATCTGGGCCAGAACCCACCACCCATCCCATAGGCTTAGCTACTGTTTAATTGGCCGCAATGCACTCATCTTCTTCAAAAATTAGTTATATAGAGTCCGCCGTAGGAAATTGGACTGGATTGAAATGAAGAATCTGCCATCTTTGTTGCAAGGGAAATGGGTTTTGTCTTTTTCAAGGACTGCACATTGCTCTCACCAACATCCAAAAGTTAAAAAACACTGAAACCTCCAATTTGATGTGGATCCCAAAAAATTATAGAGAACTGCAGATATAAACAAAATGTTTGCATCAGTTTAGAGGTTTACTTTCACACAGTTTGTTCCGATATTATTGACAACAATTAAGCATCACAGTGGTTAGTTTGAGCAATACAAGCTATGCCAAAAGTTTTGTCTCACAGCTTCCGAAATCAAAACCATAGCAACTATGTGTGTTTGTTTTTCTCTTTTCCCGTCCAAAAAGCTATGCACACATGGAAATTTCTTTTTATTGCATTTTACTACTACAACAACTTTTTCCAGCTGCTTTGCGACCAACTTTTCTTTCTTACCATTAAAAAAAATGTTTTACTAACCTTAAAAAAAGAAATGCAAGTAAAATGTGATTTATTTTAATACACCTATGCACACAGGAAGTCAAGACGAACCTTTTTTCTTTTGCCCTTATGACAAAAAAAGGCTTGCTGTTACAGGTAAAGGTGCTTGTTGTTTCCATTTTGTGTTTTGTCTAATCGTGTTTCTCTACTTTCTCTACTTGATGGAAGCCTGACAACTTTACACACTGCGATTTAGTACCGTTGGAAACAGACTTGCGGTTTTTGATGCTAGACGTGATGATGCAAAGGTGCAACGCCCTATTCACTACTGTGCTAATATGATGTTTACCCACTAAAACGGAGTTTTTTAATCTATATCTTGAGAAAAGAAATGGTATTTGAAGACTGAAATTTCAGGACAAACAATGAGAAAAATAACGGCCCTTCGTCACGATATCAAAATTTCTCCTACTTCTCCGGTTTAATCCAAAGACGATCCGGAACAAGCCCCTTTAAGTATCCAACCATAGCCAATACATTGTGTTATAATTTTTGAATACAAATCAAACGAGGCATTTTTGATTACTCTTATCACAAATCCATCAACCCGAAATACACTTATCCTATAGTCACTCCTTTTCCATTGATAACCAAAGAGTACCACCCTCATCACCCATTTATTGTGTTGTTACACACAAAATGGCAAACATTAGATGAGGTTAATTTTGAAGTGAATAACCCTAGATCCTGTTGTTGTTTTTTTAATTACCACCTAACCACCAACCCCCACCAAAAAAAAGACAACATTAAAAAAAAAAAAAAAAAACCATACTTTTTTTTTTAAAATACCGTCGCAGTCTCGAACCGCGAAATCCCCCTGGCGGGAGCGGTTCCGCGCATGCATCCCCGCATGTGCGCATGTCCACATCATGCATACGCCATGTCACGTCTGCCAATTCAATCTACGCCAGGCGCACATCGAGTGCAGTGTGCGCACCTCTGCGCATGCATACGTGTTTATGTGCCACAAAACCCCCCTTAAATAACAAACCCAAAAACCCCCCTTACAACCCAAAAATCCCCTTAACCCCAACAACCACCCTCCCTTAAACCTGGACAACCCCCTAAACTTGGCAAACCCACTTAAACCACAACAAGACCCCTTAAGACCCCAGAACAACCCCCCCCTTAAACCCAGACACACCCCTTTAAACCCAAAAATAAAAAATATTCAAACCCGACCACCCACCTTAAACCACAACAAGGACACTCCCCCCTTAAACCCAACCACACCCCTTAAACCCGGACAACCCTTTTAAACCCGGACAACCCACCTTCCAACCCCCAACAATCCCCCTTAGTTCCAGACCACCCCCCTTAAAACCCTGACAAGCCCCCCCTGTTAAAACAAACCCGTCCAACCCACCTTAACCCCCCACCCATCCCCCCTTAACCCCCACCACCCTCCTTAAATCTTTAGCACCCCCTACCTTCCCCCCCACACCCCTTCTCCTCTCCCTCACCCCTAATCACGCGAGAGTACCATGATTCCCCACCCCTACCACCAATTTTCATCAAACTCGGAGCTTATGGGATCTTCATATTTGTTCACAACTTTTTGGGGCAAAAATACCACCCCCAAATAACTCATTAATTATGCAAATTAGTTACCTATTAAGCATATGCCCATGCCCATAATCCTAACAGATTAAGGCATGGCAGTCCGTCCACCCACCCACGTTACATCAAAGCCCCCCATAACCCCTTATGGGTCCTAAAATACCCCAAATAACCATCATTATTATGCAAATTAGGTACCTAATAGGCATATGCCACGCCCAAACCTAATCATAGGATGAAGGGCATGGCATTCCGATCCCACCCACCATTACCTACATCAACCATAACCCTTATGGGTCCCTCAATGTGTTACGCGGTTCACAATATTGGTGTTGGACGCTGACGCCGACGCCTTGACTGAAGCAACCCCTTATGGGTCTCTAAAAATACCACCCCTTCTTCTGCTTTTTTCAAGCCAGGGGGATAAAAATCAACGATGTTAAAATATCAGTTTTTTAATTAACTTTTCAAGATTAAATTAATATTTTAAAATATATGCTTAAAAAAAAGCATAAAGTGGCATCAATCACACAACACACCAAGAAATTATTTTTTACAGACACCTGTCAAAACCCACCAGAATATCCAGGATGTAAGGCCACACAGTGTGGTCATGTGTGGTGTTTTTTGATCGAGTGGACAGTTTGCCATTTTTTATACTGGTTGACTAACAGTATTATAATAAGTTTTTACTGGTAACTTACTGCCACAAATTTGACAACCCACAAATTTTTTCCTATTTCCTTTCTGTGGTTCTGATCATCCTCCTTTTTCCTTTCGGTCCTCCTGTAACTAATTCTGAAAGGTAAACTCAATGATCTTCAGTAATCTTTTTCTCTTAGGTTGTAGCTAGTTGTATTCTATGATCCGCATATTCCATATCCAAGGACCGGGAATTCAACTGTGGGGGTTTGACCTTGTGGATGGGAAACCGTCCTTTACACAATGAGTTTAGACCATCCATCCCTATGGTTGGGGTTCGAGGGTGTATCGAGGCCAGATCCCAATCCCACACTGCACCATTTTTGGAAAATTTCACCTCAAAGGTGATGTGATCCCACCAACATCCTATTCTTAAAGGTGCCACAAAGAGATTTTCACATATCAGGTGTCCCGAAAACAAATTATATACTGATTTTTGTTTTGTTGCACTTGGTAAAAGCTTTCCATCAAAAATATATCCCCACCTGAAAGGATTATAAGCTGAAGGAAGTTATCCTTTGGTACAAAATTGTGAAATTTCTAATTTCATCTAGGAGCAAATACAATCGGCCTTGTTTTATATGAAATAAAGCAAATCACAACGCCAATTGGTTTTCTTTTCAAATTGTTTCTGTACCAAAACAATGTAAGAAATTCTATTGAGTGTCTACTCTAATATGCCAATTGCTATTATGACACATATCTGGGTGCCTCAAAATCTCAAATCCCTCCTTGCACCTTTAAACACATAAAAATCCAGACTTTTACACTCATTTTAGTAACCCAAACGTTAGTACTTCTCTGGAATTTTTAGCGATTATCATGGAAATGTTTTGTGGTCCTCTAACTTCTTTGTCACTTTTAATTCCCTAAGTAATGACATGAGTTTTGTAATACAGTATAGGCAATTGCAATGCATTATGGTTGGTTCAAAACCCACTCTGGTATTGGTTGTTTGAATCGCATTTGCTTTCACTCCAATTTTTTTTCACTAAGGAGTATTTGGTTGTGGTAAAAGCCACCATTCTAAATTAAGGTGGCTAGAATAATATGGACACAAATGAGCTAAAATTGAATTAAAGTTTTTATTTTTTTTATTTTTTTTACAGTGTATGTTATCCCTAATTTTTTATACCTCATTTTTTTTTACCAGAATACCCCTCAGCCATTCATTCAACAAACCAAACAAAGTTATTGCTATCAACCAACACACCCAAAGACATCATACCTGTCACTGACACCCACTTATCCAAAGTATAAAACAACCTGGTGGCTTATCACCTTAGTGAAAGGACACCTACTGGAGTATTAAATGATGATCTTGGTCACCATGCCCACAATACACACCCACTTAGGATTTGATAACAACTACACCATGACCAGCCATGTTAGTTCTGTTGGTCAGTTAATTAACATGTGGTCCTCATGTTTCGCGGATGCACCCAAGCAATGCGGTCTTAGTATGGTTGTATAAATTAAACACCATGCAAGCTTAATAGATGTAACAAGTTTTTTGGTTCTTCTCTTCTTTACAATTTCTGGCTCTATAGCTGGACGCTTTAAGTGAATGCTAACTAATCTTAGCAGACACCCTTTTTGAATCATTTCTGATTTTTTGACATCATTCCCTTATCCTTCAACCCCAATCCTTATAATGAATGGCGCTTTTTTCCATTAACAAGAAAGAAAGGGTTGGTACATTTATTGCACCCACTTTGCCTGCTCCCTGTTGAATTCAGCAGCCCTTGACGGAATAAGTGGCAGGAATACTGTAACTTTATTCCGTCAAGGCTGCTCATTCAACTGGTAGCAGGCAAAGTGGGTGCAGTAATGTACCAACCCAGAATGAAGCACATGTTACCGTACAAGTAGGTGCAAAGATAAACTTTGCATGTGGAGAGAATCCAGATGGAATGTCAGAGGCATGTGTCAGTCATTTACTGAGGGTAGTATCATTTGACATAAGGGCACATCGGTTGTTTTGAGGCGTGTTTTCTACAGTGATTGCTTGAGTTTGGGTTTTTGAATATGGACACTATGCTTACTAGGTCACTCTGCCAGAAATCTAAAGTTAGTGCTTGGGACAGATCGACATTTCTCTTTTCGGTAAGAAGCCATTTCCTGTGCTCTTTTTTCTCTCTTCTTTTTGTGCTGGAAAGTTTTTCTCCTTCAAGTGAAAATGAGGGAGATTATTTTTAGGAAAACAATTTCTCCCAAATGGCACATGATCGATTGTAGACCACCCACCAAGAACGTTTCGAAGGTTTATTGGACAACAGGACAAAGAAAACAGCAAACCTTGTTTTGACTTGCCTGACTATCGTACTGTCCCCATAGAACACGTGCTTTGACTTTCTGTCGTTCACGACATAAATTACTAACTCATTAATTATTACATAAAGACAGCGTATTTGCTTATTCACTTCATCTGGTTATCTAATCATTGGAAAGCATTCCAAATATGCAACAAAACAGGGTTCGAAAAAAAATTGAGGGGCTCTTCTCTCTGGAAATCTCATGTTCTCTTTAAACACCCTCAAGACTCAACAGCATGCAGGATTAACTCGTTATAAAACCAAATAGGCCACAAAAATGGAAATCAATGGTAAAACCCCATTCCTTTATATCCTCTCCCTCTCACCTGAACTTTGCTTCAAACGTACAATATCAGAAATTGGCAAAACTCTGGTGCTCTTCCTCATAAAAACCCTGTGCTGAACTTTGATTCAACAAACACAATTTGTTCGTGTGACACAGCTTCCATCATCCTAAACCAACCACGAATTTCAACATTTCACAATCCATGAATTTACACCAACTTTGCCTTCAATTTTTTCCCAAAACCACATTTCCCCACGTTCTTTTACAACACGAAGGATAATAAGCTGCTTTAGGTTTACTTTACTGAATAGCAACATACCCCCAAACACTTTTGTGAGTTACTCATTAATTCAAATATCAAATCAAGCTGTAAAATGTTCCCCACCAGCAAAATAAAATGCTGAGCCACCTTCCACCTACCTTTTGGCAGTTGGTTCATTTTCAATTCACAGCAACGCCAATGTTATAAAATGTGTTATAACCTATGTTTTGAAGGGGGCCTTTATGCTGTTGTGTATACCATTGAGAACATAAAATCGGTATTGCCAATCCATGATCTAGATTAGCAAATTGTATGCTTCAATAGAGCTCAAATGGCATTACTACAATTTATTTTCACACCTCTACCATGTCACCTTTGATCTAAATAGTGTTTCTTTCAACTTTACAAATTTGAAGAATATAAGTCACCTATGATAGGAACCTATGCTTAGAGATTGATGACATCCATGAGACTAATTGATATTAACTACTGCAGTCATTTTAAAACTTGCAAACATAGTGTCTTTTGAATATTTTTTAAATATGCATTTGAATAGCAAACCTCCACAATGCTTTCATTTTAACCTAGTTCTCAAATTTAGCACAAAAAAGGTGCCCAGCAATAAACAGTGAAAACGTTAAAATAATTTATTTTTAAGTAAATAAAATTATTTATGAGGTCTTATGAGCATACGGCCCTTCATACTTCACTGCATCGCAGTTCAGTACTGCACTGCAGCCTAGCCAAAATTGGTTACTATGCAATTCTTGCAATAATGCTGGAACACCATTTGTTGCACAATGTTAAAATTATTTTTACCTAGTGACAGGGTCAAGATGCATTGGGGTGCTATGTGGTCAATTTTCTCGGCAATCCTCGTCAATTTACTGCAACGTACTTGCACCCATGACCTGCTGGAACCTACAATCCGGGTAAAAGTTGTTGAGAGCTCTAATTCACGTCAGTGTTAAATATGCATCTATTTTACAATGTAGTGGTTTTGACTGATTTATGCCATTTTAAAGAAGGTGGAACTTGTCTCGCAAACCATCTAACCCTTCCCCACCCCCTATCAATCAAAGTTGGGAGAATTGGCAAGATTGTTGAGTACAGGAGTGCTCAACTTGAAATAGGGGATAGAGGGGGAACATTTTTCACAGAGACGTGCATTATGTTTCTATAACCATTTTTTCTCCTCCCGGATTGTGTGCGCGAAGTCGCAAAAAAACATATCAATTATAAATTCCCTTGTTTGAAACCATAAAATGAAAACGGAATAAAGATATTAACACCAAAGTTTGCACAATTACACACAAGAAAGGTGTGTTTGATGTCCGTGTTGATTACATAATATCTTCTTTCTTCTTTCTCCGGCTTAGGGACAGATCACAAATAATTCAATTAGTGCATTTTGGGCCTAAATAACCGAGAAGGGCACTGCCGTGATTACGTTTAATAACAAAATCAAAACTTAAAAAAAGCAAAAAACTAAAAATATCTAAATTTAAAAATTAAGTCAAAAAAAAAAAAAAAGGAATGAAGAGAGGCTCGAACTCACGACCATGTTTATCATTTTGCTTGTAAGTCTGACAGAATTACCGCTAAAAGACCGCTAAAGAAGAGCCATTTAGCTTACTATTCCACTCCAGGACTTTTAAACATACATCGCATTGCATAGATTGTTCCTCATTGCCAAAGACACAGTTCACTTTTATATGCTAAGGTTATAGAAACTGTGAACTACAATGAGCTAATGGTAAATTGTTTGAATGTACCAGATGAAACGTGCGTTCGTTTGTACTTTTAAAAAACCGTACATTTTAAGATATTGTCATGGTTTGCTTTTTTTGTTTTTTTTCATTCTTTCCATGGTAAATTGTATTTTGAAAATGCCTAAACTTAAACATTCTAAGCAATCTGTGGATGATTTCATCGCCCCAGTCATCATTATCTCAGTTAATATGGGAACATGTTTGTCTTGGTTCAAATCCTGGAATATTAAATCATTTCTAACATGTTTGCACCAAGTATTTATAACAATCTTTAACATTTTTATTTAAAAACTTAATTGTAAAGTGTACGTTCCACGATCCCAAAATCAACAAGAGTGCAAGTAGGCGAATCGGATAAGAGGCGAACTCAAGAATACCATCGTGGGTTCGAGCCCTTCTGATGCCTTATTTTGTAATATTTTTTGGGTATGTAAAAAGAGTGAACGAGCGCGTGAGTGAGTTAGTTGAGGGTGTGTGTTTGGGGGGTATATATATATATATGCATGATCATATGTTTCCCCCCCCCTGTTTGCAATGAATTTTCCCAAGGTGACAACAGTAATTTATTATTTTTGTCAATTTTTTCCTTCATGTACAGAAATAGTTCATTAAGTAATATAATAAAGCCTAATGACTAATTTCATTGATAAAATACACTCATTGCACACTGTTTTAGTTTTCTTGCTATTTTCTCTTTCTTAGATGGCCTATGGTGCATGACTTGAAAAAGTAAGTATTGTTTATTCTTTTGCATTTCTTCTTTAAGTGATGAGTTTGCAATCCAAGTAGGAGTTGATGTAATGGTCTGGTCAATATGTTCTTGAGGTATTGCATGTAGCGTCCGAAGAAACCCGTTCTGTAATTCATCAAAAAGTCTCTCCTCTTCTCTTGATAACGGATGAAAAAGCGCAAGGTTGTCGTGTGTTTTGGGGCATGCATAACTTCGGGGTTTGTCCGCGTTTTTTTGCAGTATTCCACGCATTTCACATTCGGCACTTATAGGCCGTGGACCGTACCCTAATTAGAAAATTTACAACTTCAACCCACATTGTAACAAAATTTTAAAACAGGTTAAAAACAAAAAAACAACCTAAAATTTAAATTTTTTAAGTTAAAACTTTCTTAAATTCTTCCTATTCTAAACGTGACAATACGCTAAACCTGTAGAATTTCACACATATATTATTTCAGTGACTATCCTAAAAGTCCATATTTTGGTACACACATCTTTTTGGAGTAACTGCAGAGGTATTTTAGTAATTGCTGAAAATCTATATATTAATACCGGTGGCTGTCTTCTATCTGTCTGTGTCTGCTGTGTCTATTTTTCTTCTCGGAGACTGAGGTCGCACGTCCTGAAACTGGTGGGGTGCCCCTTGACCGAACGCGACCCGAGTTTGTATATGTTAGTGGATCAAAGGTCATCGGGTCATTCAAGGTCACATGAGGTCAAATGGGGTAAACGTGGTGTATGGACATGAAACTTGGTGGGTCGATTGGATGCCGGTCATTCAAGCCAGGTTAATCGCGAAACCCAAGGTGATCGCGAAACCAGGTGGGGGGGGGGGGGGGGCAATCTCGAAACCCGGGGACCCGCCATTTTGGTTTAAATATTTGTATCCAATAAAAAGTTATGACCCAAAACTAAAATTAGATTAAATATTTTTTGCATTTCGCTCACGACAATCCGGGAAAAAGTTGTTAAACCTAATCACTCAGTGTTTAAATATATCGTCTATTTTACAATGTAGTTTGTTTTGACTGATTGCCCCCCCCCATGTTTTAATGAAGGCGGAACGTGTTCTCTAAACTCCCCTTACCCCACCCCCTATCAAGCAATGTGGGAGAAGTGACAAGTATTTGAGTACATGAGTGTGGCTCAACATTGAAATAGGGAGAGCGGGAACATTTTTCAAAAGACTGCAATTATGTTCCTACCATTTTTTTTTTCCATTCTGTCCAATGGTACAATTGGATTGAAAATGCCTAACCGTAACATCTTAGCAGAAATCTGGATGATTTCATCTCCCCAGTCATCATTTATCTCAGTTAATATGGTAACATGTTTTCTTGGTTCATCATGAATATTAGATCAATTTTCTATGGTAATTGTTCAACACTTTAACCGTTTTTAAAAACTTAATTGTAAAGTGTACATTCCACGTCCAAAATCAACAAGAGTTTGCAGTAGCAATCGATAAGAGGGCATACTCAAGAATCCGTCGTGGGTTCGAATCTGCGATGCCTTCTTTTTAATATTTTTTGGGTATGTAAAAAGAGTGAACGAGCGCGTGAGGAGTGAGTGAGTGTGTTTGGTTTGTGCGTATATATATATATATGCATGAGTACATATGTCTGTTTTGCAATGATTCCCAAAGGTGAACAAGCATTAAGTTATTATTTTTTTTTTGTCAATTTGTTCCTTCAACCTGTACAGAAATTATTTCATTAATAGGATATAATAAGCCGAAATACTAATTTATTTAATAAAATACACTCATTGCAACTGTTTTTTTTCTTGCTCTTCTCTTTTTTTGTTTCTTATCTGGCCGATGGTGCATGAACTTGAAAAGTAAGTAGTTTCTTCTTTGCCATTTCTTCTTAATTATTATTGCAATCAGTATGGAGTTGACGTAATGATCTGGTCAATATTTCTTGAGGTATTGCATGTATCGGTCCCGAATAACCCGTTCTTGGAATTCATCAAAAGTCTCTCTTGATAATAGATGAAAAATCGCAAGGTGGTCGTGTGTTTTGCGGCAATCATAGAACTTTCGGGTGGCTTACGTTTTTGCATATTCCACCAATGTCACACACATTCGGCATCTTAGAGCGGTGACCGTACCACTAATTAGAAAAGTTATGACTCTAAACATTGCATTGTAAGACTCACACACAACTAAAATGAAACAATTACAATTGAAGTCTTTAAGTTAAACTTTACTATTAAATTCTTCCTATTCTAAAAGACGTGATCATAGGCTAAACCTTTTAATAAATTCAACACATATATTATTTTCAGTGACCATTCCCTAAAGTCCAATTTGGTAACAATCTTTTTGGAGTAAACTGCAAAGTATTATTAGTAATTGCCTGAAAATCTATATATTAATACCGGTGTGTCGTCATCTGTCTGTGTGTTGACTGGTCGTATGTTATCGGAGAATGAGGGTCGCACGTTCCTGAAACTTGGTGGGTGGGTGCCCCTTGACCGAACGAAGACCGAGTTTGTATATGTTAGTGGATCAAAGGTCATCGGGGTCATTCAAGGTCAGCGGTTTGTTTTTTCTTTGGGTCAAATGGGGGAAACGATGTGTATGGAGACATGAAACTTGGTGGGTCCGATTGTTGATACCGGGGTCATCAAGCAGGTGATCGCGAGCAAAAAAAAAAACCCAGGTGATCGCGAAACCCAGGTGATCGCGAAACCCGGAGACCGCCTAGTTTGGTTAAATATTTGTATCCAATAAAAAGTTAGACCCACAAAACTAAAATTAGAGAAAGATTTTGCATTTCGCTACCGACAATCGGAAAAAAGTTGTAGAACACTAATCACTCATTGTTAAAAATATGCGGGGGGGAGTCTATTTTACATGTAGTTGTTTTGACTGATGCCATGTTTTAAATGAAGGCGAGAACTGGTCCCCGCAAACCTACCCTTCCCCACCCCCTCCAATCAATGTTGGGAGAAGGGACAAGGATGTTGAGTAGAGGTGTTCAACATTGAATAGGGGAGAGATGGGGGAACAGTTTTCAAAGAGACGTGCATATGTTCTAACCATTTTTCCCGGCTTGTAGGTTGACCTGCAGTAAATCATTAGGAGAGCAACGAAGTGACAGTCATTGCAGTGGAAGTCTGGATGGACCTTCGTCTTCATCTTAATATAAAGGAAAAAATGATCAAATATTTATCTTGATACAGTTCTTTTTGAAAGGCCATGTAGAGAACCAATTTTACCAATTGGGGGGGAAGTAGTCATTCGTATTACCGATGATGTTCACCAGGATATCTTGAAAGGTTTGGCAATTATCGGGATAAATTATCTGCTTAACAAATTTGTTCCACTTCAAAGTCCTTTCACCAATATTTTGTTAGTTTCCTCATGTGAATAGTTTGCCTATCACTCTGAGGCCCAATATGCTCACCACCAAGGACCAGTTCAAGTGGGTTGTACTTGTACAGACATTGAGATGACTGAAACCTTGTTACTGATCTGGTATCATTATCATACCAAAACCAGGGGTGTATTTTCTAATACACTGGCGAATGGAAGGGTACTGAACTGTGCCAATGGAAGGGAGATTTTACTAGCTCATAGTGATATATGTCAATCATAATGACCTACTTAACCTACATTAAGTCTCAACTATCACTCTCTGATTACAATCACAATTGGCAAAGCGATTTCTCTGTAAGCCGCAACCCTTGTCAACAACATTCAATCATTCCCATGTTATCTGTGCAATGATCTTGTTCGAGTGTGATGTTGGCAAATCATTACTGACGCACCACCTGCGTATGTTCCTAATACTAGTGGCTAATGTTTGTTGGCAGAAAAGTGGACTGTACTGGTTTGGTAAGATTGCACGATAGGGTGCATGTGGAACATTGGACGGTGTCCGTCAACACTCCCTTTATACAGTATTAGAAATTTGTCGAAAGGTGCAAGATCTGTTCGATCCGCGCAATCAAGATCATAGATTCTCCTGCCTTTAATTTGTATATAACCTTACAAATTGCAAGCATCTACCGGGTGTCTCAAAAAAAAGGAAACCCTCAAAGCGCCCTCTATTTCACGAAGAGAAAAGAAGGTGGTAAACCACACAAAATGAATACACATAATGAAAAGTGCATTCATTAGGTTTCCGACACCAAAAAAAAATAGTGTCCAAAAGAACACATATTGACCGAGTTCTGGCCGATTTTAAAAATTTGTACCACATTTTTCCATTTTATACACGGATTGTTACTGTTTGAGCTGTGTTAGACAATACGCATTTTCCGAGCACATTCTTTCGTTTAGGGTTGCTTTGTTTTGCGACAAAGATCAGTCTGATATTGAAAAGGTGAGTTTCATAATAGAAACTGTTCAAGATCTTGCCTTCTTTATTATGTGCTGTCTCCCCCCCCCCCCATTGCTGACTCTAAACAGAAGAAGGAGGAAGGTTTGCGCTCTCTTTTCCATTTCAATAATTGACTCTAATTCATTTGTCCTCGGATTGATTGCAAATGAAGCGGTATATTCTATGCGAAGTTCTAGGTAAGTTGCTGGCATGGTTCCTGTACATATTATAACTTCACTCTGTAATGTTCCTAGGGCGAAAGTCTAGCGGAAGTAAAATCTGGGGATAATTCGAAAGCATAACGGCTGCCTTTGCAAGCATCCGTACGGACAGAATGATTAGAGTCGATTATTATTGAAATGGAAACAAGAACGCAAGCCTGCATCCGTTCTTAGAGGCAGCCAACGCCCAAGTGTGTGTGTGTTGGGGGGGGGGGGCACAGAGCATCTTTGGCAATTCCAAAATCTTGGAATTTCATAATTGAAACTAACTTTTTTAATATCAGAACTGGACCTTTGGCGCGCAAAAAACAAAAGAACAATAAACAAAAGAATGACAACAGTTAACAATCCGTGGAATAAAATGAAAAAGTGATGCAATTCAAGCGGCCATCCTACTTGGTCAATATGTATCCTATTGGAAAGATTTTTCGGGGGTGTCAGGAAAACATGACGAAATGCACTTCAGATGTATAATAATATGTTGGTTTACTTTTTTCTTTGCGTGAAATAGATGAAATAGAGGGCGCTTGAGGGTTTCTTTTTTTGAGACACCCGGGGTATTTGGATTCTTGCAAATTTGTTTGAAAAATCTTGCAAGAATCAATTCTCGGATTCTCACCGCGTTATGGGATGGGGAGGGGGGTATAAAAACCCCATCCCCTGTGTGACTTATCAATTACACTGTATTTACCAAGAACCTCAAAATCAAAAACTTTAATTTCCTTTGCTTATTATCCATATAAAAACTCTGCACAAAGACCAAAAATTTGGGACAATTTTGGTATAATTAAAGAAATAAATGGCTATTCTAGGGTTGCATTTATCACAAGAAATTTTGTCCACGGTTCAAAAAAAAACAAATTTTTTCTGTGGGCCCTATTCAATATCCTACCCCAAGACTTGGATGGATTACCCTAACCTATGTCCATGGTAGTGATTTCTTATTAATAATATAGCAAAGAAAAATTTGCTGAAGTGAGATTTGCATTGGCAACCTCTGCATTTCAAGATCAGTGCTAGACATTTTTTGTATGATAATTTGTTAAATGAATAAAGTTGTCGTTTTCTGTATGCTCAGATCCCAGAGACCATTTAAACTCAACACCTATGTTTTCACTATTGATAAGACTTTAAATGTTAGGTAATCTATAGCTATTTATTTGATGACATGGTAATATAGGATTTTTTTTTTACCTTCGATTGGTCAGTGAAGTGCATCACATATGAAATGGATATGGGTGTAAGGCTGGCACTTCGAAACCCAGGGGCATTCGGTGACAGAGGACCCCAAAAAAAATAGGGGTCTTTGGGTGAGAGACAGCCAAAATGCCCCAAAATGAGGTTTTCAGATGACAAATTTACAAAATTTTCCCCAAAATGGGGTCTTTTTTAGAAAATTTTGCAAAAATTTCACCCAAAATAGGGGTCTTTGAGTGAAAATTTTCCCCAAAATAGGGGTCATTGTGTGAGAGTTTGATAAAATTTTAAAATATAAGGGGTCTTTGGGCAAGTTTAAAAATATATAGGGTCTTTGGGTGACAACGGTGCTGGAAATGGGGGGTTTTAACAGCCTTACATGCACGTCACCTCCAAGATGTGAGATATGGGGGAGGGGAGGGGGCTAGGAACCAATGAAATTGTGTAAACTATCTGAAGTGTTCAAGAATTGATGGTGTTTTAAAGGTGCACTTTATGGTTACACCATAAACTACTTCCACTTTCATTTCAAGACCGTCAGTGCAATGCTGACATTTCTATTGAATCTGATTTACTATTCTAATGTAAGCAACAGTTGTATATCACAATGGCCTAGAGACTGCTGTAAAAATAATTGCATGGTAAGTTTAAGAAAACCACATTTTCTTTTTGCTTATATTATTTATAATGAAACAAAATTAAACCAAAATATCTTGCAGGTGCGAGTTGAAGAATACAAGATTTCTAGAGATACTTAACCTCACAAAGTAACAACGGGACTGATCAATTTAAAAAGTAAGGGTAATTTGTTGGGTAAAATCTACCATAATTTTTGTAATATAGGCGATTACCCTATTATCGCGATTACACTATTAAATGTGCCAGCTGTTTAGGAAGAATAAACACCAAGGAATTTAGAAGTTAAACACTATAATATTCAAATACTCTACAGTCTTCAAAATAAACACAAAACATGTTTATTTTAAAGTCTAAACACTTGGGATAGTAGTGTTTCAAATACATTTAGGCATTCATGTTAAAAAATTCCATTGCTCTGATTTAAAAATACAGCAAGTAAACTTGCATCATCCCCCTGGCAAGATGGCAGTCTGGAACATGACCTCAGATGACCTTTGACCTTGGTCCATGACCTTTGACATCATCCACACATGAAGGAACCCATTTGCACCGTAACCCCAGTCTGATATAAAATTGGATCGATTAAGCCAAAATTAATGGTCTCTGCCCAAAAAATGGGCGAGACACAGTCGAGCCCAATATTTAAAAAACGCATAGCGAGAGAGCGAGACCAATTATTATTTGGGCGTTAAAATCATCCAATTTATCATTATCCATGTTGGATCCGATATTTCCCACACTTGGACTCCCCAAAACATGATAAAATTGGTTAAATCGGACTTAAACTTTTCGAAGGAGGCGCGAAAAACGAAAAACCGAAACCAAACTGGAAAAACACACATTACATACACATACCATACACACATACGGACATTTGCAATATCCCCCGCTGCTTTCAAGCCAAGGGGAGATTTAATAAAAAGGGGAAAAACAATGCTGAATTTTAAGGCTTTTTATTGGATTTATAGGAGAAGTGGTCTGAAAAAAAACCCACCTTTTGACAAAAAATTTAGGATTTTGTTGTTTTGTTTTAATGGTCTGGGCATTTTAAAACTGTTACAAAACCAAAACCTTACTTTTTACTTGCCAGCTCTTGCTGGAGATGGTTACTGGACAACTTGCAACCCCCCCCCCCACTTGATTGCCTCGGTATCTTATGCCCCTGGGTTCCCGGCTCCATGCTTGCAAACGGAATAATTACTTTGTACCACATGGGCCTACCCTGTACTCAAAATGATAAATCTAACCCCTAAACTATTAAGTTTATCAAGAACAAGCACTCTGTGCATCCAATACCACAAACACCCCCATAGAGATCAATATCATCTGCTCATCTCTTGATTCCGCAACAAGAAGCCAATCGCATAATGCTAAGTGAAGCGGAAGCAATAACCGACTGCGTTGCCAATCCACCAAAAAATATTTTTCCAACTTATTCTTCCTTCCACCTTCTCCAATTTTCAAACTTTGGATTACTGTTATGGCCCAATGGTTACATTTGCCGAGTAAGTAACCATTATGTGCGTCCGACTCTGGACCCACTATGCCAATATGACAGTCATAACTAATTTATATTCATAATGTGCAATATAAGCAAATAGTCTGTCAATCAGAGCATATCACAAATGACTCCCTATGCTTTTGTGTTTCCAATAGAGTTTGATCTGCCAAGCTGGAATATTATCAGCTATAATAATACTTCTTTCTTCAATCACCTTTTTTCTTTTCTTCTCATATTCATTTCCCTTCCTGCCAATACCAACAAAATAGTATAATCCTATGATTATAATGTTAAGAATCAATATGATGTTTTCAAGATTGGTGCATTAAGTGCAGCTCACTGCAGTTTAAGTAGGAAGCTTACAATATGAGCTAATAAAACCTCATTCCCATGGGAGCAGTCAATAGCGTTTTCATTCACCAGCGCATATAGCAAATAAACAAACAAGTTAAGGCATGCATTTATGACCCCAAAACATTACATGGGTCAACTTGGTTGTTAAACAGGTGCACAATTACCAAGGATTACTGAAACCTAGGCCTGGGTAGATTAGCATGGCCTTTGCCCTACATAGCGTACTCAATTTCAAAGCGGCCAAGTAAACTATAGTTTATATAGTACAGCATTAATGAGGTTGTTATATAGTGTGGCTTTGCTGAAGTTTCTATAGTGCCCAGCTGATGAAATTTATAGTGTGGGCTGGCTGTATTTTAGGGCAGCTTGCAGAAATATATAGTGTGGCTTGCTGCATTTATTGCTGCGCTGTACTGACGTTTACAGTATGGGCTTAATGTTGTCGTTAAAAGTGCAGCTTGAAAAAGTTTAAATTGCCAGACTTGAAGTTTCATGGGTGACTTGCTGAGTTTAAAGTTTAGTTTGCTGTCTTCGGTTTATAATGCAGCTTGCTAAAGTTTAGAGTGCATCTTGCTGGTAGTTTTATTAGTGTGGCGTGCTGGATGTTTATAGTGTGGCTTGCTGGAGTTTGAAGTGTCCCTTGCTGTACTGTAACGTAATTTGGTTGAAGCGTATTGTATGGCCTGGCTTGGTACAGTGTTTTATAGTGTGCATCTAGCTGCTTGCTAAACTTTATAGTGTGTGGATTGATGGAGGGTTTTATAGTTGCCACTGAAGAAAGTTTAAATTGTGGCTTGAAGTTTAAATTGTGGCTTGAAGTTTAAATTGTGTGGATCGTAGTTCAAATTGTGGCTTGAAGTTTAAATTGTGGCTTGCTGAAGTGTTGGCTTGCTGAAGTCAAAGTCTGGCTTGCTGTTATTTATGATGAATTGAGCAGCTTGCTGAAGTTTACAATGTGCCTGGCATGTAAGTATTATAATGTGAATTGATGAGTTTAAAGTGTCCCTTGCTGTAGTTGTAGATAGCAATTGCTTTAGAATTTTAGCATGGCTTGGTGCAGTACTTATAGTGTATCTTACTGTTTACTGTAGTTTATACTACAGCTTGCTGAAATTTGTAGTGACTTGTTGCACTTTGCAGTCCAGCTTTCTAAAGTTTATAGTGTGATTTGCTGCTTATACACTGCTACTGTGTATACTTTAAAAGCTGACTTCATGTGCTTACAGTTGCACCTTGTTGCAATGCATATAACCTCAAGGAAGTTGCAATATTTATACCATTTGGAAATTGACCTTAAAGTCTGCATTAATCTTAACTACAGATTTTGTTATATCTGTTCACAGACAGAAATTATAACATACACCCCTGCAATAAATTCTGGTTACAACAAAACTTTCAGGGCACTGGGATACACAAGAGCAGGGGTAGTGTAATAGCTCAGCGCCGAGTGGTATTTTCCTCAGTTCATGTGTTAATGTTTACAATTGTGTGCATATCCATTCATTTCTTGCATGGCCTGCATATTCATATTCCTCCTAATGCCCACAAACCACTATCTCAATCTCCTCATTGCATCTTATGTAACAACAACGCTAATTTAAGCTGTGCAATTTTTTCGCAATGCATGCCACAAGGGTAAATATCACTCATTATCATTATATACTCCCCGCCTGAAAAATCCGAACGATGTTGAAATGGCCATCAACGTGCTCAAACTTGCTTTCAAATGAACGCGCCAAGCCAGCTGGATAAATCTCTCAAACTTCCACATCATGCTTCATTATCAATGCATTACGGACACAGGACAATAAGCAAACACATTACGCGAACAACGCTCCTGGCATTTATTATTATAATTCACCTACATACCTTTTTAATAAAGTAATTTATATCGTTCGGATTTTTTAGGCGGGGAGTATATAACACAATAATGTCTGCTTATTTTTATGCAATAGTAAAAATACATTACTCTGTCATATTTGAATTATTCACTCAGCTTCACCTCATGAAATGGAAAATCAAAATTTAAAATTGTGTTTATTTTTTTTTGTTATTACACCTCATAAACATGAATTCATTACAGTGATGTGTAATAAAATACTAAATGGTTAGAGGGAAAAAGGCACACTTAGTTCTCTAACGTAGTATTTTTGGGTGGGTACTCTCAAATATGCAGTCAATATTTGTATCCATCTCAACCTCAGAAGAATGTTACCAGTACATTTAAATGTAATGTGTTGTGATTCACTGAAAAATATGGCGGCAGCAGCAGGAATCCTGTCGCCTTCTTGTTGCAAATTCAAATTGAGTGTAAACGAAACTACCAAAAACACATGTTTATAGCATGTCTTTTCCTACCTCACTGAACATGGAAACATACAAGTGGCAAAAACACATCTGCAAAAAAGGCCCTTTTGTGACTTTTCTAAAATCCCCTATTTGTTGAAATAAAACACAATACTCCAGTCCCACAAGATTAACAATAGGTTATATTTCTCACATTTAAAGACATAATGGAGTGAAAATAACAGGTAGTGAATGGCCATTTTGTTTAGCCTCAAATCAGAATGCCAATCAGTTAAGCTGCACGTGCAGTACGCATGCCGGTGACAATAAGTGCATGACCGCACCAATGCACAGTCAAAGAGCTGCACTGGGGTGAATAGTGAGGGGGTCGTTCTGCGGCCGACTAATAAAAACACCATACTTTTTGAAATCGTTGTGACGCTCTGAACAAGAAAAGTTTGTGTGGTCAGTGAGTAGTATACAAGAGCATTAATTTGAGAATTTTGATGATCGGTATCAAATAAATACTAAGGGCTAACATAGAAAAAGCTGCAGAAAAATGCGTAGGCGGAATAGTATTATCTGCTTGTCACCTAAGCCCCGACACCCTAAGATCCCAAAACTATTTGAAAGCTGAGACACAAAGCGTTGAAACCAGTGGCACCTTACTGTCTTAACTTTATTGTTGTTGTCCTGTTTGCATAAACTTTTTGTGGTTTTTTGCACTTTAATCTTCTTTAAAAGATATGGTGGCAGATAGCGCATTAAACACGATGCCGTCGCAGCGTCTAAAAGTGAAAGTGGTGTTTTTTTGGAGGGAAAGTGTGGTTTATATGGGAGGTGTGTGTTTAATTGGCTTTGCAAGTTGCAGCAGGTGTAAAAAATTAGGGGACAGAAAGTCATAAAGGTGCATTTGACTGAATTTGTAATTACTTGAGCACTGAAAAAAATCACAATGTGAGTATCAGAAATTGTGGTGAATGTCAACACTTGGTTGATCACAAGTATTTAGGTATTTGACCTGAAATTAGTTTTGTTTTTGACAATTTGGATGAAATTCTATTTGACAAGACACTGAAGGCAAATAATCTATTAATTTCTTCTATATTAATAATTACCAGGCCTACATTGATCAAATTATGAGATAAACAATATTTGGAGGCTTGGAGCACATAAGCATAAAGTTAAAATTCATATTACACACCGTAATAAGAAAATAGTGACTGTCCCCCACCCCAAAGAAAAATAGGTCTCTGCATAGGCCTATAATTCAAATAGCGAAGAATAAGAGGTTGATGCATTTGATTCAGATGTATTAAGTTCGATGTGCAATTGGCTCAGAAATATAGTCAATTAAAGGTGCAACGAGAGATTTCACATACCAGGTGTCCCTAAAAAAATGAAAGTACTAATTTTTGCCCTGATGTAAAGCTTTCCATCAAATATATCCCCATCTGAAAGGATTAAGCTGAGAAATGTTTCTTTGGTACACAAATTGAGAAATTTCTAATTTCATATAGGAGCAACTATGAAATTCAGCCTATGTTTTATACTGAAATATAAGCAAATCAAAATTGTTTTTCTCTTTTAAGACATTTCTGCTGTATTTGTAGTCCTATTTGTTGCTGTTATCATAGCTGTTGCTGTTAAAGGTGCAACAAGAGATTTCACATATCAGGTGTCCCTAAAAAAATCTAAGGTACTAATTTTTGCCCTGATGTAAAGCTTTCCATCAAATATATCCCCATCTGAAAGGATTAAGCTGAGAAATGTTTCTTTGGTACACAAATTGAGAAATTTCTAATTTCGTATAGGAGCAACTATGAAATTCAGCCTATGTTTTATATTGAAATATAAGCAAATCAAAATTGTCATTTTTCTCTTTTAAGACATTTCTGTAGCCAAATAGATTTGTCTAATCTATATAAAATAGTATTATGACACAACATTTGCGTGCCTCAAAATCTCTCGTTGTACCTTTAAGCTATGTCAGAGACTCTAGATATTGAATATGATGTTAGAGAAGATGAGTTAGATGCGATTTTTTTCCAACAGAGTACTAATTCACAATACACAAATGCTTGACATTTTATGCTCTTTGTTGATTTAAAAAAATCACAAGAAAATGCCTAAAAACCTTAAACTGTTTTTTTTATATTTCTAGCGCTAGCGCCTTTAATCCTCAAATGCAGAATGATCTAAATCATCTTCTGGATGTGGTCATATGTGGAAACCATTTTAGGGCATTCAATAACAATTTTGAAACCAAAAAATACATTTAAAACTAATAATAATACGCAAAGCAATAATTGTGGTAAGCTGACGACCGATTCAAAAAGCTAGTGTAACATTTTTTATAATAAGTGAGCTCTTTATTAGCAATTCAGTTTCCTCCACAGCTGTTGTTAATGTGTGATGTGGTGCATTTATGCAACATTAGCTAATTGTAGCTGTTAATATGTATGATGAAATTAATATCTCTTTAATAAATATTTATATTTTTTCTATACATTATGAATATGAATACAGCCTCAGCATCAGGTTAGAAGTATTTTTTAAATGGATTATGGATTACTTTTTCGAAAGGTTCTTAGATTTTACACACACAATTTTGTGTTTTAACACTTAAGTGTATTTAGGTCTTGTGCACTGTTGTTAAGGGGTCCATGTGCCCCCCCCCTCTGAAAACCAATTTGCCAGTGGAATTTTTTACAAAACTCTGGTCATTGACATCAACACAACCACATTACAGGTGTAAAAATGAAAATTGGTTGTACCGATTCAAAATGGAAATTTTTGCAACATGCACCCAATTCTCCCACCCACAAATGAAAAACCACCTTCCCAAAGGACTTTTTCCATAAAAATTTAGCTCATAATAGGAGAACATTTACATTTACATTGCTGAAAGAAAATTTGAAAAAAGTTACTCGAGTACGATTTAAGGGGCAAAACAATTTTGAAAAGTGCCACCAAAATTGCTTAATTATGCTAATTAGCATATAACGTCATGGCTGATTGAATTTTTTCCACCAACTGATATTTACGCAATTACATAATATTTTGGACAAAAATAATTTACCGTTAAAAAATGGCGCACGAAAAACAAAATGTTGGGTCCACTTGGATCCACCCCCTACACTTAAGTGTAGGGGCGGGTCCACCCCCTACACTTAAGTGTTAGAAGAGCTTTTTTCTGGAGAAGGATTTGAGTTTAGTTAGGTTGAGCTGAGTTGTGAATTGAATGAGTTGATTTACTAGGATCATGAAATAACATCTTTGTGTTCAATACAGGTAGATGGACCTTTTCGAACACATATATTAAAAACTTTTTCATTACACATATGTGGAAACAAGGCTGTGTTTTATGTTTCTTGTTCCGAATTTCGAAATTTTTGCCCCTATGTTTTAAATATTTCTTTCTATGTCATACTTCTAAGATCATTTTGAATAAGCAATCAGTAACTTTCAAAACTAACCAATTTTGTAACTTGTAAAGTACCTTCCAATGGTTAAGCAAATCAGAGCTACCTGAAACAGAAGTGAACTGATTTAGCGTTATTATATTTATCTTTCATGCCCTGGCGGTAATTTCAACCTAGTTTGCACTTTAATTCTCCAATATTTTCCCTACTTGCCCCTTTAAAAAGAATATGGCCTTCGGGCATAATCATGCTTGATATGATTCAGCAGCCATAAAGATTGACCAACAGGCATAAAAAATACAAATCTTGAAAAACGGATAAATTCACCCCGATTGATTATCTATGACAAATATGCTTATAAATGTTGAGTCATACGCCAACAAAGAAATCTTTTGATACCTGTTTGTGGATAGAAACTTACTAACTTGATGATTATTTGTAAGTCCTGGTCGATGTTTTGCTTGATTAGGCAAGATTTTATTTAAAAAAAACTTTTGAAAATTTAGACATAAAGTTGATATTTGTTATCTGAATAAGGAATGCCAACACACAAGCTTGAAGATTGTGCAGAATTCTGTACGCTTGCAGAAACCAGGTTCAGATATGGCTTTCTCTCAAGTGAAAAATACTCTTAATACACTTTTTTCTTTTTCATAAAACTTTTTCTGTTATTCCCTTTCGTTTTTCCAACAGCTCCATTTTCCTTTTATTTCTATCTCATTTTCCTTCTTGCACCTCCCAACATTTTCCTAGTACGTTCCAACATTTTTTTTTTCCCATTTTCTTTGCACCTCCTCAGTTTACTTCTCTGGCAGAGTTAGAAACTTGTGGAAAGGTGCAAGATTGTTATGATTATCACCAATCAATATTACAAGAATTTTTGTATATTACATACAGGTTTGCAATAATTACTTTGAGTCTTTGAAATTTGTTTAGAAAAATCTTTGGGAGAATCGATTTTCTTGGATTTCATTCCTTTTCTTCCATCTCCCTCAGTTTTCATCATTTCTTTCAACATCCCTATTTTCCTTATATTTTCCCACCTCATTCATTTTCTTTTTCTTTCAATTCACCCCTTTGCCTTTCCTTTCCCCTCCCTTCATTTTCCCTTTTCTTACTCTCTCATGTTCTCTTGTTTGCATATCCTAATTTTCTTTTTAACCCCTTTCATTTCAGTCACACCTCCCTCATTTCCCCCTTTTTTGCCACTTTGTCCCCCATTTTCTTCTTGCCGAAAAGTACATACATTTGATAGTACTGCTTAGCTCCTCACATAATCCTGTCTACTCTTCCAAAATAATATTAAATGAAATTGCTTTAGGCAAAGAAAAAAGAAACCTTGTTCTGCTGGCTCAACTGACCCCCCCTCAAAAAAAAGCAGCAAAATATTAACTCTACAAAATGAATACCACCTAAACTCTGAAATAAAAAAAAAAAAATTTCTAAGCCTCTTAGCTGGTTATTACAAAATCAAATTACCGAAAGTAATGAAAATAGTGATACTGATTATGATCTTACACAAAATTTTAGGCAAAAAAAGAAAAAACAACAAAGTTGTCTCAGAAGACCGCACGCATTTTGTGAAATTGGTCTTGACCAATCTTTTTTTTTTT
>JAMKCH010032367.1:0-46901 GCA_023653785.1 Ophioderma brevispina | reverse complement strand
TTAAGTAGGACAATAATTCACATGGACGCTGTAATTCCTGACACCAGGCATGAGCAACAATTTTTAGGTTAGGCGCATATTTCATGTATTTAAAAGTCAATTTAATTAGCGTGCTTTCACTCGCAAACATATACAATTCTATTTTTTCCACTTAAAATATGAAATAGTAAAGTTTTATTTTAAACCGATAACTTCTCAGAGGCTTGAAACTACCAGTCACCGATATGCTTTCCGGTTTACTGGAATGTAACACAGAAAGAATGTGGTCGTTTGAAACCTACTTCAACACTGCCAACTCCATTGTGAGCATGCGCACAATCGACGTTTTGAATGTAGCTACATCACAGCTTCTGAAAGTCTACATTGACCCGACTGCATCGTAAGTATCAGGTCTTTTATTAAGTTTTCAAAATGGCGGCTATGACACAATGAACAACAAACACAAATATAACCATCATGAAAGCCATGGAGAAACCAGGTTATTTGATTTTGCACGTAAACGAGAGATTTTAACTTAAAAGGGCACCAATTTTGCCAGTTACGTCCAGAAAAAGTGATGAAAAATAATTAACCTTTCACAGTTCGCTAATTAAGATAAAAATCTTTATTTTAGACAGAGGACATGTAGCACGTGTACAGCTAAACAAATTTGAGAGTTTTAAAGGTCCATGGCCCGATCGCCAGTAGCCTCGTCCCCAGAAGCCCCAAATTTTACCGGAAGTGGTCAATATTTTGGTATCAGAAGGAAGCTACTATTTTTCCATTACCCTGTGAAATCTTAGAGCCAAAGAATATTTGGTTTGGAAGTTATGAGCGAAAATGTGCCCCATTTTGGTCGACCAATATCAATTTTACACAGTACTCTATGGGCTTACAAAATCACGTTTTTGGCTCTCACATCAAAAGGGATTGAAATATCGGCGCGAAACTTTACAGATGGGGTTTTGGAGTGAAGGCCAATCTATCAAGATGAAAACTTCATATCCTTAAATCGGGCCATCCCCCTTAAAGATAGTCAGAATTGCATCATGAAGGCCATCAAATGTACAAAATGTCATTTGATTCACATTTATACCAACCAGTTGTCAGTCTTAGTTGAATGTAGGAATTCACCGACATAGAGTTGACATGCCCAAACTTTATGTATATCCTACCTTCGTTTTAATTTACTCTCATCACTTGTTTAAAAATATTATGAATTAGGTTCGCAGAGTTTCAAGAGCACGTAGCCATGCAGACCAATATCCCAGCTAACGAGCAGACCATGGTACACGATAACCAATCATTTCATCCTGACGCATCTGTGATGTGCAGAGAATACCCAAGCACTACTGAAGAAAACCCAATCATGATGGTGCCAAAGTTGTTTGACGGAACGTGTTCGCCTATACCACCATGTGCCCGTAAGTTATCTCACATACGTCTTTGAACCAATTATATAAAACTCGATTAATATTGGAAACGTTTCAACGTCATTCTATGACACAAAATAATAAGGATATTCGTAGGTCTATTTCGCTAAATGTCAATTAGAATGTATTGGCATGATGAAGAGTATAATTAGTTCTTAAAATACGGTAAACTAAGAACCTTTATGGTATTACTAAACATCTTTTCTCTGATACTTTAGCTTCCATGCCACCTGAGAAGACGACCTTTTCTTTGGAAAGCGATTATCCATACTCCAGGGTAAGAATACATGCATTATATTTGGAAGTTTAGAAAAAGAGCCACAATAAGTCATAAGGTGTTGTGTTAGCATTTTTAGTGTCGAAATTAATTCGAGATTAGGTATTTTTATAAGCATAACTTAGTGTTTGAAAGAAATATCCTTGGTGGGTAGTGAAAATCCATTTGTGTTGCTATCACTAACATGACTTTCAAGTAATAATGATAACAATATTAAAATAATAATAGCTTGAAAAAATATGCTGTGTCAAGTTTGTCTCCAATTGGATTTGAAAGCATGCAGCTCCCCGGTAGCACATGGCTACACTTTTGTACAGATTAACAAGATCTCCGGCAAAATAATACACCCACTAGACCCTTGTTTGATTGGAGATTGTTTATTTGTGATACAACAGATCTGTGCTGCGGTAATGCATTTCATGCAGTGGAAACAGAGACAGCTACTTACCTTAAACACACTAAATGACAGAGTCACGAAAACGATCAGGTAAGATCACCGCAATAAAAAACAAATACATGATTTTATTTCTGAATTCCTTAAAGTGTGTGTATTTGTGTGTGCAAGTGTGTATGTGTGTGTGTGTGTGCGCGCGCGTGTGTGTTTGTGACATTTTGTTAAAGCATTGTTTTTAAAGAATTGGTGTAAAGGATTGTTTGATTAACCCAATCAGTAATTTTCAAAAGCTGAATAACCTGACTCATCAACTCTTCCCAATCATTCAATGCGAAAGTCGATTTTTAACTGTTACAAGTTGTCTTTAATTCCTTTAAAGTACTATCATCAAACAGCAAATTCTGCAACTATCTATACACCATGGTGAGGTCACATGGCAGAAGGAGTGTGTAGAAGGTGCCCTGAAGTGTCGAGAAGAAAACCTCTCTACGATTTTGAACTTGCTAGATGCTTACTTAGTTGTGTCAAATGGTAGCAGACTGGAGGGTGAACTTATACGTCAAGAGCTTACTGAGGTGCAAAAAGATGTACAAGGACTAAGAGGCATTCAAGAAGTGGTAATTATAATGATAATTAAAAATGCGCTCTTTATATGTTGCAATTCGAGTCGCCACCAGTATTTTGAAAGGAGGGGAAGAAGTGTATTTACGAAGAAAGAATATGAAATGCTTGTATTTGTATTGTGCTATCATTAAATTGACATTGAATACTAAACAGCATTATGCAAATCACTGAATAAGTTAATAACTACTATTGCCTACCTTTGCCTTTTATGATGTAAGTCATATCATATCTGAAATAATCTGCCAGTTGAATTTGACTTGTGAACTTGGTTAATTTATAACAGAGTGCGGCCAAATGGAGTGCAGCACACAATCTGCTACAGCAACTGCAGAGTCAAACATCAGATTTGGACCGGATTGGCACGTGGTTAAAAGACTTAGGATGTCAGCCTGATGACAGATGGTAGGAGCTAATTATTTAATCCTGCACCTATTGTATACATGGACAAAGTGTGTTAAAACAACTGTAGTTCATTTGTAAGAAATAGATACATTATAATATAATTTTCATAATTATAGCTTAACTTTTACTCATACTAATATTATTAACATTTTAGCATAACTGTTACTCATAATGCACAGAACGCTTGGGCGTTCTGCTGGAAGACATTGAAGAAATCATGACTCAGTTTCGAAAAGATCGTAAGCTGAAGCAACTGCCCTACAACGAGGAGCAGATACACAAAATGGACAAGTAAGGATATTAAATCTGGTTACTTCTTCATTACTTTAATTGACAAACATATCTCATCATACAATTTTAAAAGATCATATTTTGTAATAAAAATATTAAAGAAAACGTTTTATTTATCTTGTAGGAACATTATGCAGTATTCTAGCTTAGATCAATTAAGGAATATTTGCAATGTGATCAGAAGACTGATTCCTTTAATGGGCCCTGCTTGACCCAAAAACAACACCAAAGGATAAAATGTTTTTTCTGTCATATCTTCCTAAATGTCAATGCGGGAGCCATACAGGAATGCTTTTAAATTAGTTTACATAGATTTATAATTGCTATATACCTTTCGCACCTACTTTGTATCATGTGCTTTATTCCGTTAACGAAATAAAGCACATGATACAAAGTGGGCAGGGTATGATATAATTATGCATTTTAAAGAAAATCATCAACAATGACGACATTTTGCCATTTTTTGTTTGAATTCCCGTACTTTAAAAATTCATTGATGAATTTTCACACCCAAGACAAATCTCTGGCGGGTTTTCATTTAAAAATATTTTAAAACAAATTCGATTTATAATAAATATCTGTAAGTATCAGTTTTTGAAGTTAGCTATTCTCAAAAAAAATATTGAGCAAAAAAAAAAAAAAATTATAGATCTTTCTTTGATATTTAAGAAGATGTGACACAAAATAGCCCCATTCCATTATATCTTGCAGCGTCCATTTATTAGAAGACGTTACATATTTAAAAGTTCTAAAATTTAAATCTTTTAAAAATGTTTCCTATTTCGGTTTTGCTTTCCTGAACATTTTCTTACCAACCATTCATATGCAAATGCAATGATATTCACCTTGGCTTTCATTTCAGGGTGAAGCTCAATGAAATGTCAACTCAAGCTACATCCCTGATAAATGATCACTGCACAACAAGATGGCACGAAGCACACTCTAAACTCATGAGTTGGTTCCGGTAGGTTGTATATCTACGAACAACTTTTGAAATACATCTCTTAAATCACACAGGAACTGCTCTGATACACTTTTTAGAGATAATATCAACAACCTTTATTCGGTGCCATGAACGAGACACCATTTTGACATTATATATGTCTTTGAATATTCTTGAAACATAGCTAAGACTACATTTTGTGTATTGCAATCATTCAATATAATTGTTTAATGTGTTTAAAATGTGTTAAAGCCTATCAACATTAATTACCTTTGTAATACGTCTGAAAGTCTTTGATACTTGGATTCTTGTTTTCGACTTATATGTTCTGGTGCATGGTGTGTTGCAATCTCGACATATGTAAGATTACAATCAAAGTAAGTTTTTCCAACATTGACATTCTGTTTGTATTAATTTCGTTAACTTTCAGAGAGATTTCCCCGATTGAGAAGGCCATTCACAATCTTGACAGCCAGTTGACTCACCTGGTGAGCGAATACCCCAAGGTATTGCAAGAGGTCCAGACTAAGAGCAGCAGCTGGGATGCAAGAATATCTGACGCAACTCAAAGATTGTCTTTGTTGCTCAAGAAACCACACTCTCCCAAACCTTTGCTCATGGTACGCTGATTTATTTATTGCGGACAATTAGTGTTGATACCACGGAATATTGTAATGGGCCAAATTTTTTTGTTTCTTTCGGTTGACTTCAGTGACCAATATTTTTGCTAGACAACGGCCCTCATCAATTTTTCACGAATGAAATTTTGGCATGTTGACATTGGTCAGCAATGTCCCAAGTACAACATGTCAATGGATAAGTTGTGTGAACGGTTAAATTGCCTCATATAAAACATTAAAAGTGATTGTTTTTATAAAATTGTGCTCTCGACTCTTTTTGTTGTTATTCTTAACTAGAGCAGTGATATTATGATATTACTATACTGAATTCTATGAATCAAAAGGGCATTTCATGATCCACTGCCTCGTCCTCGACTTACTGAAAGAAGGTTATATTTTTACAGGATGTGAACCATTGGTTCCTATATAACGTCCAGATTCGGTCGTCTTTACGTCTTTGTAACACAGTGGCCTACGGGGCACTGTGACACAGACATTTCCCCTTATAAATACGAAAGACTTGCAACAACTGAAGTGTGGGAAATAAGCTTTTCTATATCAGTTGAACCATAGACAAAAAGAGACTGTTAAGATCAAGAAATTCAATTTTGAATCTGGAATTATGCATCGCTATAGACATGATTATATCACATGCAAGAAAAAGTCTATTTTAGGGCTAAAGAAATCGCTCCTTATTGAATTTAACAATACATGAAGGGCAGGTTGACGTGTATTACAACACTAACAATGTCTATCAAATGCCCGGTTCAATAGAAGAAACAATCAAATGTTGCTAAAGATTGCTGCTGCTGCTGGGCACACCATTAAGAAAATCATCGTTAAATAATAGATTGTAACATCACAACCTTCTTTTTCGATTATAGAATGAAAGCATCTTGTGTCCAAGTGACAATCTGGACCAGAGTCAGAGGAATGATGCAAGAGAACCGATCAGGATATGCTACCCACCGACAACACAACAACAGTCGTCACCTGAATCACCTGTGAGACAGAAAACAGCACCCACATCACCGTGTTCGCCAGATATACAAGGCAACGCAGAGGGAATGATGATCAGCGTACCGAAGTCATTGAAACGAAAGTAAGGTTATATGAAATTTTCTGCTTTACATTCTGAAGCAAATAAATATGGAGGGATCTTCTAATTTGAGGTGCTTTAAATTTACACAATAAACTAACAGAGTATGGAGGTCAACTAATCCATGTGACAACATGCACAAATACACACTACCAGGACTTGCATTGTAGTGCAAACAATGGAAAATCTTTGCTCTCTATCAGCAGTGATCAGTATGGGCTCGTGTGGTTGAGGGGATATATCGACCGACTCATGTTCTGACTATTGTGGGTTCGAGTCCCGCTCATATCAAAGTGTTTTGCACTTAGGCAGAGCACTTTAACTTTTTTATCTCTCGAAATGGGGACTGGTAGGAATATTGCCCAATGAGTACCGTCCCAAAGATATGAGTATGCATGGGACACTTGTATGGCAACTGAAATGTTCTATTCTGACTAGCAGCAGAATAAGTCAATCACTTTTCATACATTGTGCAAGGTGCTCTATAAATGCTGACATTTATGGTTTATTCATGCATGGGGGTGGGCTTTTCGCTGCTGAACTTTGAGATTAATTTACACAATATTCCTGAAGGAGGACATGAGTGTCATATACTAATTTTCAGCCAATCAGAGACCCTACGTAGTTACCATCGCGATCGGAAAATTATTTTACACATTTTTTTTCGGAATTCCTTAACGTCTGAAAAGCCCAACCCCTAATAGATATTACTATAAAATTTATTTGGTAGATTCCTTGTTAGACTCTAGAATGTGCGGGTATAAGTGCACACTGTACAGACCTATCACTATAAGATACTATTTGCAATTACAAGTTTTAAATACGCAAGCCAAATGACAAATCTCTTATCTTTTTAATTGTCAGCGTGGAGGCGATCCGTGAAGAGACGGATGTCCAAAGTACGAGAGAAGACGTGGAACTTAGCCAAAGATTGATGAAAGAAATGAACGAACTTTCTTTGGGGATTCCCGACCAACCGGATTTTAGCTTACCTAATCACATTAATGAGTGATATGATCACGTAAAAGTCGTCCAGGGTTTCAAAATGAAACGGGATGTAACATTATATAGTATATTATTTCGCCAAGTGAAATTAAATTGATTGCACCGATCATATGACCATGTCCTCCTACAAAGCCAAAGGTGCTTTCCACTGGCAGAAAGAAGACAATCAGATTGTCCAAAGTGGAAATTGCCGAACGAAAGGTGTATTCCTAAATCCAATTTTTTTTTTTTTTTTTTTTTGCCATTTTAATTACTCCTTTGTGTAATGTCAATTTCTGACACTAAATCGTTTAGTCAACTAAATGAGCCAAATTATCATATAAATGCCACCATAGAGCATCAAATATTCCAAACATTGTATGCTCTGCTCACGACGTTTCCCAAGATAGTAAACTGACGTGACCCTCCTAAATTTTACCCCTTGTATCACTCGTTGCTAGTGCTGAACTTGAGTAGTACCCCACAGTCACCCTTCTCACGAGTGTGTCAAAGGTTATCTAGAGGTCATTATAGGTCATTTCCCAAAAATTGTCATAATTATAAATTGCTTGGTGTATGTCGATCAATTTTCATGACACTTAGATACAATGGCCCTTGGTTATGTGTCCCACATGTTCATGACCTAATATGACCTTGATGACCTCATCTGACCTTTGCAGTCCGAAAAGGTCGGAATTATAAAACTGTAATTACACCCCACATATTTCGATCGATTTTCATGATACTTGGATACAATAGTCCTTGGATAGTGTCCCGTGTTGGTGACCACCTCATGTGACCTTGGTGACATCATATGACCTTTGTGGCACAAACAATTAAAATGATAACATTGCTTGGTGTATTCACATATGTCGATCAATATTCATGACACTTAGATAAATTGGTCCTTGGGTAGTGTCCCAAATGTTTGTGACCTCATGTGACCTTTGTCCCAATTCACAAACTGCAAGCGCAGACAACACATGCGTTCAGTGAACGCTGTATTTTTGTGTAAGAAATCGCCCTTATAAAAATAGTGTTCTGAGCTTTACCACTTGCAGATAATTTTACGATATACACTGAAAAGCAACATTTTGGGCGGCATAATGACTTACTGGATTGTAGTTCACAAATTATGCAGCCGCTAAAATAACAGCAAGGGACCAACAAAAGAATACTGATACTCACGGTTATGTAAAAAGTTCTTAAGATACGTAATTAGCATAGAACCTCATATGTAAAAAAATGTTACCTAGATTAAGTAAACCTTTACCTAAATTAAGTAAAATTTTTCATAATTCGGTAAAAACTACACCCTTATTAAGGGAATTCTACCAAATTAATATGAGGTTCTATGCGTTCAGTTCTCAAGTAGATAAAATCAGATTTGAGATAGTTTGTGTTCATAATTCTTTATTTTATTTTAACATATATAGCTTAAAAGTTCTAGGGGTTTTAGTAATCTAAGGTTTCAGTACATTTCCTGCTGAATAAATCACATGTTTATTACAGGTTAAACACCACAAGCATGAAAAACTCGGCATTAGGCATGTTTCTTTTACACTTAAAGTCTCAAGAGTAATACAGCAATATCACGCTAAAGTACTGGCTAAATTCACCAAATGACCATAATTATTGTCAGCATTGGTGACCAGAAAATGTGTAAGTTATGAATCACTAAATAGTGCAGCAACTTGCACACGCGTATGCTATCTGGGCCGGTACGGCCGAGGTCGGCCAATTTCAGTAAAATTGATGGAGCACGGAGAAAAATTGCCTCGAATTTGCTGTCCAAATGCCATGTAATTTGAGAAAATGTACCATCCTATATCAATCGTGAAATTAAATACTTTCTTAACCCGTTAAGTGCATAAGGGGAACATGCATGTGGACCCAGGATTTCGTTTTTCGCACGCCATGTTTTAAAGCTAAATTATTTTTGCCCAAGAATTTATGTAATTGCCTAAATATTCACTTGCGCATATTTTGGTGGAAAAAAAATTCACATTGGTCATGGCATTTATACTCATTAGCGTAAAAAAGCAGTTTGAGGGAGCTTCTCAAAATTTGTTTGGGCCCTAAAATCGCACCGGAATAACTTTTTGAATTTTTTATTTCAGCAATGTATTGTATTTGATGCCCTACTATTATGAGCCAAATTTTCAGTCCTTCGGGAAGTGTTTTTTTTCATTTTTGGCGGGAGGAATTTTGGTGCCTCGTTTTCAAAATCCGGTTTTTGGGGGCCGCCATTTTGATCTGTACAACCGATTTTCATTGTTTGCCTGTTTATGTCGTGCTTGATGTACCCTATCATAATAGACTTTTAGTACAAAATTCCATGGAAAGGGTTTTCAGAGGGGGGGGGGGGGGTGGTCACTGGACCCCAGCACCACGGGGAGTACAGAAGACCTATGCACTTTTAAGTGTTAATATACTAGTGCAATTTTTCCGACTTTTGGAAGCCTTTTTTCAGATGCTATACAAGAAAGTAGTGTATCATAGATTTTGAGTCCTACGACAGTGCTAGTGGTGAATAACCAACACAATTCTCCATGAAACTCATATATGCTGAATTTTAATACTTGTATTGAACTAGCTGTTCTAAAAGATGTGATTGTAGCATCCCCCTCCCCTGCCCCCCTCCACCATCCCACTTCTCCCCATTTTTTCAAGAGATACTAGCAAACGAGTCAAATCTCGTTGAACCTTTACTGCTACTGGCCTTTGTAGATAACAAACAATTTAACAACTTGAGAGGGTTTGAGGGGTTAATAAACGTGATTACAGCTAACCAATGACATGATTTTGAACGCACTCAGTACTCTAGTTGGTAATGGTGCAGAAACATATTTTTCTCTAAAGGTAGCCATGTGTTTCGCCCTTAGGTAATAAGGCCTTGTCACAACCCCATTTACCTTTACTCATCTCTACCCAGGTGTAATAAATGGGTATGGGTATTATCAAATGTGTAATGAGAAGTAACACTTGAGAGAGATGTAGCGACCCTCCCTCGGGCAACCATTATTTGGTTGAGTCTGGCCCAATCGCTTCGCAAGAGAGATGGTCACTCCGTTCGGTTCGTCTTGTGTACATACAGGTCCGTTCGTTTTTTTATCCGTGGGTATTGTTTTCTATTTATATTTAACATTTTATTTGCATAATATTTTGTATTTATTTCTAGGCGTTCCCTTTCTTGCTAGCTTTTAAGTGAGTACATATTCTACAATAATCAAAAGTAAATATATTAGTAATATATTTTCCTTCCAAGATATTATTGTTAATAAAAAAAAGTTTAGCAACATTATTGTTATTTGCTTCTGTATCATTCATATTTTGTCATTTTGTTAAAAAATAACTCTGCACCTTCAATGTGGTCGTATTGTATTTCCTTTGTGTCTATGTTGTCTTGACAGAACGAAAATCAAACGATACTTTACTCCTTACCTCTCTGTCGTCTTTCCTCTTTTCTCTGCTGCTATTCTTATGATTTTTCTTAAGAGTTTCTCTTCCCTAGTTAAGTACTTGTTTATTTTTGCCCTATCCATTTCTTACCTAGATTTTTACCAGGGCCTTGTGGGTATCTATGCCCTACATCTGACTCTCTACATGTACAAAAGTGAAAAGTTTCACTCCCCAAAAGAGTGACTCTGGTAAACCACTCCAAAATGACGGGTCTTTTTACTAAAAAAGAGTGAATTTCCTCTCACAAAGAAAGTGTAAAAACTACTCCTAAAAGAGTGGACTTTCCACACCTTTGAGAAGTCAAACGAAGGACAGCACTTTTGAGGAGTGTGAGACGAAGGACAACACGAAAACGAGTGTAAATCCACGCTTTTGGAGTGATTTTGTACTCTTTTTGAGTGGAAATTCGCTCTTTTAGTACAAACCACTTATTTTGGAGTGGTGGTTACAAGAGTTTCCATCTTTTGGGGAGTGAAACGTCAACCCGTTTACATTTAGAGAGTACCTAGCTACCACGGACGGTTATTCAGTTAGATGTTATAAAACCCATATATAAAACACGACACAGCATGCACCCATTTCTCACGAGCTCGCACACACACGCTTGAAGAATTTAAGAGGTTTTCCCCAAAATAGTCCTTATGTATAGGTATTATCGATTGGTATTCAAATACTATTGAAAAATGGATAAAAAAAATCATACCAAGACGGTATAATAAACAAGCATTGGTATATTAAAGGCACTCTCAGCTCAGTGATTTGCTAAATCAAGAAAATCGAAAAAAATCATAAAAATCAGATTTTCCGCAAGTGTAGGTATCCTCACACACCCTGTCCAAATAAGATCAAAGCAACCTAATATGACCAAATCGATATTTTTGGTCATTCCTGTGGTCCGTACGGACACTTATTAACATGTTTTTGAATGGAGAATCAAATCTTGAACACTGCACACATGTTTTTCTTTCTTTTTCTCTTCCTTTCTGGTCGAGTTTTTTTCAGTTGGAAAAGATACTTATGACAATTCTACACACGATCCTTCACTTTTAAGCTATGCCGCGCAAAATTCAAATATTTTTTACTCTTTCTGATGGAGCACTGAAGTGTCCTTTAATTCGACGAAAGCGTAAACGGAATTTCTCATTTTCCTTTTTTGAGCTTGAGACATTCCCACCACTCACTAGCTTTTGGAGTCGATTTTTTCTAATATACATCAACATTGGCTAAATTCATGTCATTAAAAAAGTCTTCCATTTCTCATAAATGCAATTTTTAAGATTGAGCCAAAGGACAAAAAAAAGAAAATAATAAACCCAATTGATCAGCAACTTCCTTCCTGCCCGCTTTCCTGCTTCCGGCAAAATTCCCCCCCCCGAATACTACTGTCACGTTTTCTTCTCCCCCCCCCCCGAAATGTTGATACAATAATCTCTGACTTTTGTTTCATCTTTGTTTAGTATGTAAATAGTGTCATAATACACACAAACATTACGGTATATTTGTCATGCGTGTGACGTCTAGCTGAGGTCAACGGTACAAACTGGCGTGCCCAATAAGGCTTTTTTTAGAACAGGGAAATCCCATTGTGATAAGCTCCATGGCTGAAATGTCATGACAGTAAGGGATTTAATTTTTAGGCGTGTAATCGCGTAATATTTTCCTAGGAAAGCGGATCTTTTTCGGATTATTAATACCAAAGATGTTATCTTGGACTTTTGAGATGTCGTGTGTAAGAAGTACACGGATTCGCAGTGATATCCACCATGGAATCGACATGAAAAAGGTAAGATGCTGGTTGGAATCAATCTTGTATATTACTTTATTTAGCGTTATTTTATTCAAGTATACCTCCATTTAATATGTCATTGATATAATTTCAGATAGCGATATTTAATTTAACACTTAGAATATAATAATCGTTGTGAGCTATTGTGATAATGTCATTGGACCCCGGCATTGGAATCTTCAAACATGCCTGGCAATAGATTGATTACCTACAATTATAGCAGATTCTTATTTCAGTAGGTGGGGTTTAGTACGAAAACACGCAATTCGCGCAATCTCAGGGGTTTTTGACCATCTAATATGAGACGATATTTAGAAAGTGCGTCGGATTGCGCAAGTTGGCCCAGAGATAGGAGGTGTTTTTTTCCGAATTTACCAAGTGTATTGTTATGATATCCTGGGGTATAGGTCATCTTTGGGACATCCAAAAACAAAGTCTTAAGGCTCAGGAGTGGGGGACTGTGACCAGTTCAGAGGGGCAATGACCTCTAAATTGCACGGTTCTTCACCAAAATCGTTACTTTTAGCGCTTGAGGTCACAAACTAAACTTAATGTGGGTATATTTGGTATTCATATTAAACTAAGAAAATTATCTATTCAGTGTAGTATAACACTGTTGACCAAGGAGAGGATGGTTACCACCCCCTTCCAGAATTTGTTACAAACACCACTCAATGGTTATGATTTTGATCCCAGTGGGTAGCTATGGTCCTCTTCCTTTCCATTGATACCAAAATAAGTACTAACATACCTAGTATGGCGTCACACTGACGTCAAACGCACGAAACGGCAGAATTGGCATTTTTCCCACAGAAAAATAGGCACAAAATCAAATTTTACCCTAAAGAAGGTCAGGAAATCAGATTTTCATGCGGTTTTCGCTCTAAATGATGGCAGTTGACTAGTTTATATAAGCATAAGTGTTTTGAGCGATACTTTGCATAATATTAGTTTTAGAGGGTTATTGGCAAAAATGGCTAAAGTGGTAAAAAAGGGTCAAAACTCAATGTGTACAGGGGTCAACATTGAAAGTTTAATGATTATATTTTAAATGCTTGCAAATTATTGGCTGAGGTAAGAGGACCCCAAAAAGTATGTTTGATTATATTAAATGTGTATTCCTGAGATAAAGGTCAAAGGAAGGTTCAATGCCAATTGGATTAATTGCCAGAACCTATTTTGTCACATAAACATGATAACGATGCATTGCAGATATACAAAAAAAAAATATCCTATTTTGACACATTAAGCAAAGATGGAACAAGTTGTTTCATTTTTTAACAAAATTGGAGAACCTTCTGAGTTTGACTCCTGTGCAAATGGAAATTGACCTGTTTTGCACTTTTAGCATTTTACCCAATACTCTAAAAACCAATGGTCATTAGATGGTAACAAAATATACATTTGGTTAATCCTATGACTGACGGACAATATGGGTATACATTTCAACACGATTGGAGTAATTTAAAAGTTTTTTGAAAAAAAACGTTGTTTAAATTGGCCCCTATCGAAAAACGAGACAGCGCAATGTGACACCACTAACTATTCAAAGGAGTCAGGCGTCCATACTAACTATCAAAGGATGCAAGGATGATGTTTGCCCCAGGTCTGTCCCGCTCTAAAAGCGGTACACGTTAACCAAATTTGGGTAAATTTGCATAATATTAATAGCTCAACTACAATTATCTATATTCAGTTAGACCTAAAAAGGTTTACATTGAGTTGGCCACGGTCTAAAAGAAGGCATTTTCCAATTTTTTTAAAATTTTCCATCAAATTTTTACCCATATTAGAAATAACCAGTGAAATTAAAGCAATGTTGTAATTCGATTAGACCCTCAAATTATTACTCTTTATTTAATTACTGGTGGTTTGTTTATTGGTTTTAAAAAAATGTAATTGTTTTTGTGTCTGTGGTTTAGACTATAAAGGGGTCGTCAACGAAATAAAGGTTAAGATTTAATATCATGAAAGAATATCAAAAAATTATTAATTAAAGGTGCCAGGAAGGAAATGAGATGATAACATACTCCAAATCTTTAAGGAACATTCATTCCAATAAACAGGGCCAGAAAAAAGAATACAAACCAGGACATCAGTAGTGATGAAACTATTGATTTTAAGCCAGTGTCATGAAGTCAACACCAGTCACCTGGAATTTTCTATAAAACTCTCTGAAAAATCAATGACACCACCAAAAATGATGCATCACCAACCCAAATATTGAATGCGTTCTGTTCCCTCCTGGAGACTGACACAAAACCACATCATAGTCTATTTGCATTTCCTGGGGACCTTTAATGATACCAAGAACAGTTTTTTTTTTTTAATGGAATGCACTGGAGTCTCATAATTCAGGTATCTGTATTCATTTAGGGGGCCTCTATGCCCCCTATTTCTTTTTACCTAAATGTTTTTCATTGTTTAAGTAATCATTTTATTAAGACGATAGGATAGACGTGAACAATGGGAATATCAGCTGTGTATCATGCAACTACAAAAAAAAAATATCATTTTATAGTCCACTATATATTTTTGTTGAATACAAATGCTTTCAAGGTTGTCTTTTTATTTGTAAAAAATATCACAATGAAGGCCAATTCTGTGTCCACCTTTATGTCAGGATATATAATGCCGAGACATTTTCCTCCAAAAATATTTAGTTTTCTGATTGGCAAAACTTATTGCTGTCTGTCATTCTGACAAACTTATGGTGTTAGGGTTCCCATCCATCAGGGTTGCTGTTATTCTTCCACTCATGGCAAAACTATTGCATTGAGAATGACACAAAAACTATTCCTATTTGACACATTAAGCAAAGATGAACAATTTGTTTATTTTTAACAAAATTGGAGCAACTTCTGCTTTTAACAAATGGAAATTGACCTGTTTTGCACTTTTAGCATTTTACCCAATACTCTAAAAACCAATGGTCATTAGATGGTAACAAAATATACATTTGGTTAATCCTATGACTGACGGACAATATGGGTATACATTTCAACACGATTGGAGTAATTTAAAAGTTTTTTGAAAAAAAACGTTGTTTAAATTGGCCCCTATCGAAAAACGAGACAGCGCAATGTGACACCACTAACTATTCAAAGGAGTCAGGCGTCCATACTAACTATCAAAGGATGCAAGGATGATGTTTGCCCCAGGTCTGTCCCGCTCTAAAAGCGGTACACGTTAACCAAATTTGGGTAAATTTGCATAATATTAATAGCTCAACTACAATTATCTATATTCAGTTAGACCTAAAAAGGTTTACATTGAGTTGGCCACGGTCTAAAAGAAGGCATTTTCCAATTTTTTTAAAATTTTCCATCAAATTTTTACCCATATTAGAAATAACCAGTGAAATTAAAGCAATGTTGTAATTCGATTAGACCCTCAAATTATTACTCTTTATTTAATTACTGGTGGTTTGTTTATTGGTTTTAAAAAAATGTAATTGTTTTTGTGTCTGTGGTTTAGACTATAAAGGGGTCGTCAACGAAATAAAGGTTAAGATTTAATATCATGAAAGAATATCAAAAAATTATTAATTAAAGGTGCCAGGAAGGAAATGAGATGATAACATACTCCAAATCTTTAAGGAACATTCATTCCAATAAACAGGGCCAGAAAAAAGAATACAAACCAGGACATCAGTAGTGATGAAACTATTGATTTTAAGCCAGTGTCATGAAGTCAACACCAGTCACCTGGAATTTTCTATAAAACTCTCTGAAAAATCAATGACACCACCAAAAATGATGCATCACCAACCCAAATATTGAATGCGTTCTGTTCCCTCCTGGAGACTGACACAAAACCACATCATAGTCTATTTGCATTTCCTGGGGACCTTTAATGATACCAAGAACAGTTTTTTTTTTTTAATGGAATGCACTGGAGTCTCATAATTCAGGTATCTGTATTCATTTAGGGGGCCTCTATGCCCCCTATTTCTTTTTACCTAAATGTTTTTCATTGTTTAAGTAATCATTTTATTAAGACGATAGGATAGACGTGAACAATGGGAATATCAGCTGTGTATCATGCAACTACAAAAAAAAAATATCATTTTATAGTCCACTATATATTTTTGTTGAATACAAATGCTTTCAAGGTTGTCTTTTTATTTGTAAAAAATATCACAATGAAGGCCAATTCTGTGTCCACCTTTATGTCAGGATATATAATGCCGAGACATTTTCCTCCAAAAATATTTAGTTTTCTGATTGGCAAAACTTATTGCTGTCTGTCATTCTGACAAACTTATGGTGTTAGGGTTCCCATCCATCAGGGTTGCTGTTATTCTTCCACTCATGGCAAAACTCCTGCAACTGTTCAATCTAGTGCGCGGCGCGGGACTGTTTTCCATGGGATAAAAAACAAGGTGGGTCTGAGGATTAAAGGGGGAGGGGCAGATTTAAGGAAGGAAGTTTTAATCTTGATAGATTTGCCACACTCCACAAAACCCCATCTGTAAAGTATGCCGCCGATTTGTAAGCCCCTGAGTACGGTTGTAAAATTAAATATTGGTCAACCAAAATGGGGCACACTTTCGCTCATAATTCCAAAACCAAACAGCTTTGCTCTACGATTCACAGGGTAATGAGGACAAAATAGGCTTCTTCTGATAACCAAAAGTGTTGACCATTCCGGTTAAAAATAGGGGGCTTAGGGGACCGAGGCTAATTAGCGATTCGGGCAATGGACCTTAATGGTCAGCAACATGATACACATTCTCCAATGATTATTCACAAAATCGGGCATTCTCGGATGGAATAGGGGCAAAAATTGATCCATTTGGTTTATCATGTAATGGTCAAACCTCAGCTTCACGTGTACAACTTCGAACAAATTCTATCAAGAGCAAAAAATAGATGCTATGTGCCTAAAGTGTGAACTTATGACAATCTTGATTGCCCACTCTTTGTGAGGAAAACGGAGTAGGAGGAGTAGGCTATTAAAGCAAACACTGGTGGCAATCTTTAGGGACTTCGTCTTTTTGGTCCACTAATTTGAATGACTACTCTTAGCCAAGGAGGCGCCTCATACATCTTTGATATCATACCTGTCATAGGGCTTGTGTAGATCTCCAAGCAGTAATCATTGGGACCTTCAATTTCGTAAGCTGAAGCACTGTTATTTTTTATAATATCGGTTAAAGTCCTCTCTGTAAAGAGGACTAATTAAAAAAACAAAACCCCTTAAGTGCAGAACGGTCAAGTTAAAGTTAATTTATTTCATTCAGAAATAAAACCCTGTTCCTTCTCATTGTGGCTTTGAATGCATTGAAGTCTACCGGGTGAGGGGGGTCAAGAAATCCCAATTTTAGACGTTCGCATCTGGTTAACACGTAAAAGGGAGATCTTGACGAAAATTATGAATTTTTTATGTTGTCGCGGAAATTTTATTTTCCAAAAACCGTTGGAGTTGAAGAATCAAAAATCCACTGTAGGATTATTTCTGAATTTTTTTGTATGAACAACGCCGAGGAGGAGGAGGTCGTATGGGGTCATGAAAACACCCATGACCGCCCAACATTAAAGCACCCAACATATGGTTGGTGCTTTGCACTCTGTATTGCTGTAAGTTCTTTTGATATTTTGGTGAGGTTGGCTATGTGACTGGGGGGGCCTTTTGGCCGCACCGCCTGGAATTCGCTGGAATTTGAAGTGTTTAAAACGGTTTACAGAGTTCAACCGTCCCATTCCCTTTGAGTATAGTTGATAGAGTTGATATACTCCATATGTCAAGATGCCTTTATATTTTTCCAAAGCCAAGTAGTCTAGCTTGTTGGAAGATTGTCTTGGATGCTGTGTCTCCATAATTGATTTTGGTATTGGTATTACGTCAGGGTGAAAAAAGACGATCGACAGTTGATTTCAAACCCTTTACTCCTTTGAAAGGTTTTATCCATGGATTGTTTTTTGCAACATGTCTTTTTTTGCAACCATTATCATATCGTATCAAAATTTCCCCAATCGTCCCTGTATATTAGTATTCTGCTCAATAGGGCTAATGGTAGCTAATGGTACCAAATGTAGACCAAAGGTGTTCACTATTCCTAAAAATTAGGACGAAAGTGAAAAGTATATTCCATGTTGTTACAACATCCCGCAGTCGATGCCACTGAATCCAACCTGTTGCAAATTTGCCCAATGACTATTTCTAACCGGTTGGGCACGAGCTGGTGTAGTGTAGTGGGCTCTACACTCGCCCTTACCAATGCGTGCCCGGGTCCGAATACATGCAGAGCAGTGTAATTCTATGAATTGGTTGCCGGCCACGATCCATAACCAGTCCAGCAGGTTTTCTCCGAGACTCTTTACATAAAGCCGTTCCCCTTGTCGTTCTGGGTTATTCTTTGTGTTGTAGCAAGCCTTATTAAGGCACTCTAAACAATGTGTGGACAACACATATCACAATCTATCATTTTGGGCACCATTTTATTACATTCCTGAATCAAAATTTTACCTGCCTATCTGAATAGATAATTGTATTAGGCTTTAATATGATGCCAAAGGTAGCCAAAAAATCCATCAGTTGGGTACTCCCTTTGTGGTATAATAAAACAACCACACTGGAAAATAAAGGGCGAAAATAGAAAACATAGGGCGCGCGAAACATACTTAAAATGTGTAACTAAAAAAAAAAAAAACAACATTGGGTGAGCTGTGCTTTAAAATGTACAAAACTAAAAAAAATTAGTGAAAGTAAATAGTCAACCTTCCGGATATTGATGACAAATATAATATACGCTAATGTTGGAAAATAGTGAGTTTTCACTTTTAAAAATAAATAAAAAATTAAAAAAAAAAAAAAAAAAAAAAAAAAAAAAAGACGTAATAAAAAATTCATCTTTTTTGGCCCAAGCTACCAACTTGATACTTTCACAAAATTCAATGTGTTAGCTAGAATGAGATAGGATAATTTGTTAGCTTAGTATGATCACCAAACTTGCCCAAATTGAATTTAGTTTGTGACCTCTTGCGCTTTTAAAAGTTACTGATTTGGTGAAGAAAGACAGAAACGTGCAAATTTAGAGGCTCTCATTGAACTTGAACGTCACGGTACAACAATCACTAGCTTAAAAGACTTTGTGTTGGATGTTCAAAGGGATGGACTATACGATATCCATAAAAGACATTGGTAAATTGGATAAATAACTAAACCACTCTATCTCTGAGACATAGTGTTACGCGCGAGTGGAAAGGTTTCGAAGTTGCACGCAGCTAGTACGGGTGGTTATTTCTGACAAGGAGGAGTATTTTCGTCTTTTAAACTAAAATAATTGAAAAAGAAAATATGTCCGTGTTTTAAAACAACAAAACTAAATAAGAATGAGAATAAAGATAGGATATGTTGTTTTGCCTATTAAATGTATCATATTGGATGGGCAGTCCAATATTTTTTATCGTAGGGGAACCGGCTGCGCCGGCTCCACTACTCAAATATGAACGCCCATCCAATATGACCCGATAATTAGATAGGCAAACAACAAATCCTATCTTTTATTCTCTAAGGAACAGAACAAAACAGAACAACAAGGCAGGGGAGGAAGGGTGTGTTCCAAGTTGCCTGCCAAGGAATACAGTTAATACAGATCCTTGAGGAGGGTGTAAAAAGAGCGGCGAAACCACCTGTACGCGAACACTGTATGTTGTGAAAAAGTGCGTTTCTCATTCCAAATCCTCGTGATAATCTGATCTACTGAAAGCTTTTGGCATTGCAAGGGATCAGGCACAATTTTCTCAAAAATCTGCAACTATCGTTTTGCCCAGTAAACTCGAACCAGAGAGTAGGCACAGTGTGAGTGCCATTGGATGATTGACTACCCTAAGCTGTTAAAAGCATATGTAGGCGGATGCGGGGTTCGAGGACACCCCCCCTAAAATCTCCGACCCTCGAACGCCCTCTTGAATTTTGAACAGGATTCCAGGATACTTTAACACCTAAAACGTAATGAGCTGGTCCCCTTATGTTTTCACTTAAAGTGACAGGGAGGAGATTTGTTTAGGATACAAATTCTTTCAAATTGCACTTGATCGGTTGTTAGACTTATACCTAGAACGTTTCGAAGGTTTTTTGGACGAACAAGCACGAAAGAAAACCGCCAAACCTTGTTTTTGAACTGGCCCCTGCTAATAATAATCGTCCCTATTGGAAACCAATGCTTTGAATTTCTGTTGTGCACGACAGAAATTACTAAATCATCATCTTATTACATATAGACGACTTTAAGTGTGATCTAATACAAATGGTAAGCATTCCAAAATATGCACAAAACCCTGGGTTTTCGAACAAAATTGAGGCGCTTCTCTCTGGAAATGTCCTCATGTCTCTTAAAGGGACATTAATTGGCATGAGAAAAAAATGGACATAATTAAAAAAAAGCCCTTACTGAAAAATCACTCCACGAGTTTGAAAAAACTCATATTTTTGTGGATGTTTCAATTCGATAAAAAAAAACAGTTAAGTAAAAACAGGAAGAGTTCCATCCAGGGGGGGAGGTGGCAGTTGTGGCAATTTCTGGAAACAGGATGATGCCATACTGCCAGCATGTACCAAACTTGAAAAAGCATGTGTATCAGCTCACAGACCATTTGCTATTGCATCATGCTAATCCCGGCTAATCCATCTTTCACTTGCCAGATCAAATATATAATACAAGCTAAAGTAAAATGCCTGAAATCCCGGTTGAATGCGTTTGAATGGTCCGCAAAAACATGCTAGATTACACTGTAAATCCTTTGCTTTTCTGTTCCAGAAATGACCACAAACTGCCACAAGAACTCTTACCTGTTTTTACTGTTTTTACAGAGAATGTAAACATCCAAATTGTTTTCAAACTGGGGGAAGTGATTTCAGTAAGAGGCCGTTTCCTTATTGTCAATTTTGGTTCATGACCATTATGAGACTATTAGTGTCCCTGTAAGCTCCATTATGTTTTTTCCGTCGCTACTGGTAAAAAGCTTCTGAAGTCAAAGTGAGATTGGGAAGTTAAAGAAGCGGAAGTATAAAAGCACCAAATCATAACAGGTATTATGCATGTGCAAAGTGAATTGAACTCTTGTACCTGCACTAAAAACATATTCCCATTGGTCTTCATTACTATCACCATTACTAGCCCCACTCCAAATTGGACATTGCTATGAGAAATGGCCGAAATCCTGTGAAATACGGTACTTTCTGATCGGATTTGATTTGATGATATTTATAATGTAAAATCTCCGTTTGATTAAATAAAACTTGAAGGAATTCTCAAGCAAATTGTAGCAAGCATTTTCAGCAATCAAAATATTACCCGATATTAGCAGTGCGTCTCTGCTGGTCGTTTTTTGGGCTTGTACTAAATGTGGCGTACTTCCTAAACCCATTTTTCTGCGTACTAATTCGTGAGAATGAAAGAACCTCGTTTTTCCCTCTTTTATAAATCCCTGGTAGATACGTGATAATCTGATTCAGACAGGAAAACCGGGTTTAATTATCCTTATAAGATCCCTCTTGAGTCTTGGCGATTCGATTTATGTGTGTATGGGCGATCAACAATTTGTTTTAAACATATGAGGATAAATATTTCTAAAGATCAAACCTTAATATCTTGAAGCAGTGAAGTGTAAGATATAGTAACGAATATATTTTACAGATGACAAAGTAGTTTTGACACTACTAATAGAATTATAATAACTTATTTTCCAGATTCCGCCGTAAAAAACTTTAGAAAGGAAAAACCGTTGGATGATTTCACAGACAATTTACAAAAAAAAGGAATATTTTACAGTCATTGTTTGTCATTTGAACAATTTTTAAATTCAATGAATTCCTGTTGTAAATTTACAGGAAACTTCCTAGCAATATTATAACTTCTGAGTATTAAGTGAATTAAGTTAAATTGAATTTATGAAAACACATTGCTGTGAAATAATTTTGTTGTGGATCAAAAATGTCAATACACCCTTACAAATAATTGCATGCGGTTCTGTTAGGAGTCTGGGGGGAACCCAGGGGGCACAGGACTGGTACCAAACATTAGTTGTATAGGTAAATGTTAACAATTCGTCAATTAGCCGTTTAAATACATACACATGGCTTTTCTTCTTAGACAATTGAATATACTACGCAGTACACTGCAAAACAGTGTTTAGACAAGTGGTTGCAAATTAAGTTTCGAGATTTTACATGTTTAATCAGTAAACACTTGGATCAAATGTATAAAACAACTATGTCAAATCTTAAACATGTTTAGATGTAAAATGTTAGATATAAGGTGGTGTTTAGATATTAAACCAGAGATTTCAAAAATGTTTAGACAGTGGTGCAAAATAGTGTTTAGAAAGTTAGGGTTTAATTTCTAAGCAAAGGTGTTTTTGCAGTGGAATTGTTAGTCGTTTAAAGTTCAAGCTCTCCCAGGCCCGTTTGCAGGGGAGTGCGGGGGGGGGGTGGCCAAAAGGGGAAAAGTTCCACTTTTTGCTGAATTTTTGCATAGAAAGGTAAAACAATTAGAGAAATTTTGACAAGAATGTCCACTTTTTGGTGATGAGATCATGTTCAAAAGTCCAAAAAAGAGACCATTTTAGGGGGCTAGGTCCACTTTTACCAAAAAAGGTCCGATCGTTTCGAAGTAACGCACCCCCCCAAAAAAAATAAATCCTGCGCACGGCTCTGCTCTCTCTCTCTCTCTCTCACTTTCCCCAAATCTACAGTGTGACCTGTATCTGCCGAACCGTATCCTTTCAAATACTTTTGCGTGAATCACAGTGTTCTATCAAAACGGTTTCACTTCCCACAGTGACCTGTGGGGAACTCCCACCCACTTATTGCGTGACCTTTCTGCTTAAGTAATATGTTTTTAAGGGCATAGTACCATATTCATTTTATGACACACCCTTGTAATGAATTGTTCTTAAATAAAGTTGAGGTTTTGGTGTGGAGATACGGTTGGATTTGTTTGTACTTATATACATGATATAGGAGATCTGTATAATTGAATGTGATTTACATGTGCTAAAAATTAAAAATGTAAAACAAGCGATATTCTATCATTCTCTTTGTCAAGTGAAACCGGTAACATTTTAGTACATCTTGTCGTTAAGAGCAAAAAGAAAAGCTGTTCTATATAATCGCAGACTTTTTTTATCGAACATACCCATCCTATTAATATTTTACACAACGAGGACATTTTACGCTATAAAGACGTTTCTTGCTGTAAATGATTGTCTTAGGCCCCCCCAAAATTGTTTGATTGTCCTCGTCCGACCGACCCTAATTTTGGAAATCAGGAAAAAGTTTTTTTTTCCTTTTACTGTGCAAAAGAATACCGACCCTAATTTTGGAAAATTCCTAAAAAGTTTTTTTTTTTTTTTTTTTTTTTTTTTTTTTTTTTTTTTTTTTTTTTTTTTTTTGACAAAAAAAAAAAAAAAGAAAAAAAAAAGTTTTTCCGACCGACCGACCCAACTAAAAAAGTCATCTATGGACAATCAAACAATTTTTTTTTTGGCCTTATCGTAGTAAATTATGGACAGATTGCAAATCCTAGCTAGGTAAACCCTGAGATTTGTTGAGCCGGGAAATATACCAGCAAAAATGTTATTCGGTTTGGTATAGAACTTGCTACGCTGGTATTCAAAATACCTGTCTTTATTGAACCCGCGACCTTCTGATTATGAAATACGGAAGATAGCTTAGAGGGGAATTATTAGAACATTTAATAATTATTAATCAATTGCTGGAACTCAAATGAATGTCGTAGGTACGCTCTATATGGGGAAATACTGAAAAAATATTTAATGAGATATTTCAAGGTGCTTGTTCCGATTTATGTTTATTAGTTCTTACTTGATATGAGAGCCTGGCACTTTATGCACAGACCCCCATCAGTCCGTGGGAAACAACCTTGCAGTTTTGATGGTAAACGCAACTAAGCCTGTTTGGCAAAACCCCCTATTCAATCTGTGCTAATCTTGATGGTTACCACTAAAAGGTGGTTTTTTTGTTTATATCTTGGGAAGTGAATTGGAATAGAGGGCTGAATTTTCAAGTACGCCACTGAGAAAAATACTGCCTTTTATCTGATATCAAAACTCGTACTACTTCCGGGTAATCAGGGCGTTCCAAAGACGATCGGACACGCACCTTTAAACACGGGTATTTAATTAATTCAGTCTGAGTCACCCTAAACACACTGGTCATTTTTTAGTGTCTCCACGCTTATCAACTAATTTAAAATGTTTCGTACACGCAGAATTAATTCCAATATTCGTAATATGTCCTGAGGCCTGTGCGACTATTGACAAAATGAATAAGAGGAATGATAGCCATTACTGCGCCAATTACAATTGCTACAAGTCAGGAGGAATTTTTTGTTTTCTAACACACAGTTTACCCATGCTTCTGCATTCACAACCACCAAGGAGTTTCTATTCAAGCTGCAAGTATGGACCTGCATAAAATCTGCACAAAATAATTTGAAGGTTTCTCGGTACTGGTTCGCAAAGCTTGATTATATGACCACTTTATCTTTGCAATTGCCGCCTTTAATGGGAAAGGAATGAATTAACAAGGGTAATATATCATACGGGGGACAAGGTATATATCACACTATCTGACATGGTCCTATGGTCCTAACGATTTAAAAATATTTTGAGTTTTCACGACAGGCCAAAAAATGTTCAAAGTTCATCATTGGGGTATATCCCGATTTGTTTCAAATTAATTCTATTGGCGGTGTTACATCAGGAATATATATTTACTTTATGTTAATCAGCTCAAAGTTATTAAGAAAGCAGAGGCTAAAAAAGTAAAAAACTAACAGTATGACAAAGTGTACTCGTTAATTTGGAATGATTTTTAAGGGGTCACCGTGCCAGTTGGAAGGCTGTACTTACATAATACATGACAATAACATTTCTTTTGCTGAGTCACCCAGGCGGAGACTCCGCCGTTTGAAATGTTGCATACACTAGCTAACTCTGCTATGGCTATGAGAAACGCCCGTGCACCTCAAGTTACAGATTAACCCATTACAATCACAATTTGAAGTTGAAGAAGCGTTTTTGTTTCCATCTTATGTTTCTCATGTATACATACTCGTATTTATTTATTTTACGTTTGTTCAATTTTCTCAACATGCAATCTATTAGGCCTCCCAATAAAGATCCCCGCTCTCTGATTACTGATTTTGCCCGAATGACCCCTTTTCTTTGACTTGAAATTGATATTTTTCTTTTTCTGCCTCTCTCAAAACTTCTCTGATACCCTTAAAAGTCACATTATTTTGCTTGTGCGAATGTTACGACGAGCGTGATAACGTGAATGAATCTTTATTTGAAAATTCTTAAAAAAAACTTTTTTCCGAGGTAAGTCTAACGAATGGCAAACCTGCCGAAGCAGTAATTTGGTAAATACAATATTTCATTATTTTTACTGTTGATGTTTTTAGTCTTCTGAGTAAATATGGCATTGTCATAATTAACAGCATTGAAGCCATAACGACGCACCCTGTTTTTTGGGTGCATTACCATGGTTGATCGTTTTGTTTTTGCGTATGTACTATTGACTATAAACCGAGACAATATGACAAGTTCCCGCTTATCTTATGGTTTAGTGATCCAAATGATAACATGGTTACGATGATTGGATGCAATTTCTTTTTGGTAAGCTGTGTAGGTATTGACTTGAGAAGTGGTTCAATATCTTATGGAAGCATTGTAGAGTTATCCTTTGGATCAAGCAAATTAACAATGTTTGCGTTTGAATTTAACATCAACCGATAATTGAAGTTTCCTCTTTACTCCCATTAGAATACCTTACACACCAGTACTTTGCCAAGTCTAACATTAATGAACGAAAACAAAAAGGACTTCGGTTTTAATTGTCCCCCGCCGCACGGTTCGGAAACGGGGACTATAAAATGAGCACATCGTCCCTTCGTTCGTCCGCCGTGATAAAAATGTTACCCATGTTGTATACGAAGTTATCTGGAGTTTTCCGAGTAGGCGACAATAATGTACTGGGTGAAATAAGAAGCGGTTGATAGTTCTCGATTAGATTTTTGAGGGGCGTAAAATATGCTATTAGTACTAATTGCATATTTATGAAAATTTTTCGTTCGTTCCGTTATACAAATGTTAACCCAAGTTGTATCGAGTTATCTATAGTTCCGTCAAGGGCAAATTGTAACTAACTTGGTGGAAAGAAGCAGTGTTTATGAGTTCTCGACTGAAATTAGATTTGGGCGTATATATGCTAATTAGTATCTCATTTGCTCTTGGTAAGATTTTCTTGCAAGGCCTGTGTACAACTTTTCTCTGGAAGTTCCTAAGGCGTTATGATGTACTTGGGTGGAAGGAAGCGGCCTGAAGATTCTGACCTGAATTAGATTTTGGGGGTAGTTTTTGGCAAATTTGAGTTGGCAAAATTAGCTAATTATTATGTCAACAACCATAGCGCTTAGGTGTCTGCAAATGAGCTCATTAAATATGCGTATTGCTGTATCTCTGAAACGTACGTCTTACAGGCAAAATCATCTTGCGGGTTCTTCCATTTTCCCTATCCCTGCGCCACTGTGCATTCAATAGGCCCGTGACCTTTCATGCGTACTCTGTGCTTTAACGCATATTACATGAGAAAACTCACGTCGTGCGAGAAACGTGCTCAAGAGTAGGGATTTTCTTGGTAGAGGCTCTACTTGTAAATATATATCAATCCATACATTGTGAATTTTATTATGATAGGACATTCAGAAAATCCGAAAATGGTTTAATTTATAAAGAGTGGTAGTTTGGTAGGGTAAAATGCTAACTCTATGGCACAATCACCAGTGTTGCTGGGCAATCCAAGATTGCGCCATGGACAAACCGTAGACCTATCTCTTCGTATAATCCTGACACCAATATCTTATTCCTCACATGGTGATGTAATTTGGTTTGACAATACGGTGCTAAAAAGGTCGAACGACCATCTTCTGACAAGGCTTTCCACATGGTGTAAACAGCCTACTGGCAATTTCTGCCCACGTGTGTGTCATCCTCATCCATACATGTCATTGATCAGGGATTTGATGGTGCCTGTGGAAGTTGGAATCATTTTAACATACGAATCAAACTTGTGATGTTTGTCAAAAATGGTTGGTTGGGTGGCATAAGTCGAGGCCCGTACAGTGACACTACTGGCACTATGTTCCTTCTCTTCAATGATACTACTATGGCCATATGGGATGGGGTGGGGTGTTTTGGGGAGCGGTTAGGTAGTGCGGGGTGTGTTGGGAGGGGGTCGGGTGTGGCAGGGTTTTGGCAAGGTTGGTATTGTGTTGCAGTTTTTTGTGGGGAGTGGGTAGTGTGTTGCAATGATGTTAGGGAGGGGGTGTTTCGACGGTTGCGGGGTGCTGGGAGGGGGTAAAGTGTTTGGGGTGAGGGGTGGGATGTTTTTTTGGGGTGAGGGTGTTTGGGCAGGGGGTAGGGTGTTAGCGGGATGTTGGGGAGGGGGAGTCGTGTTACGGGGTATTGGGGTGGGGGTGGGTGTTTGGGGGGTTTGGGTTTGAGGGGTGTTAAGGAGGGGGTTGGGTGTGTGTTTCAGAGTGTGTGGGAGTGGGTAGGGTGTTGGGGAGTTGTGGGGTTTGGGGAGGGATTGTGGTGTTGCGGGGTTTGGGGTGGTTGTTCGGGTGTTGGGGATGTGTTGGTTTTGCAGGATGTTGGTGATGGGTTGGGGTGTTTGCGGGTTGTTGAGGAAGGGGTGGGGTGTTTTTGTTAGTTAGCATTTATCGCATGTTAGTGATCGCGACATTCGGGGGCATATTTTGCGCATCGGGTAAATGCGAGTTCGCCTTGTTTATCAATTCTATGTGGCCAAGTTAGTTTTTGACATCATCAACACTTGTGAGAAGCCCTGTTTTTATAGGGGGAAAAGAACGGAATAAAAATCCGACGAAAAAAGTATGGTGTTTTTGACAAATATGACAAGCACTGTGTCTTGATTTCACATGCCAAATGGGTCCAAGGCCCTGCATTATATTGGTCAGTATTTGTACATGCCCCTATAATACTTTTATGTTTATAGGACATCGGGATTGGGTGTCCAATTCAGAGCACGCCAATATTATGTAAAAGAGATCAAGCACTGACTGTAACGCAGTGATATTGAACAGCCAGATCGCCGAATTGTTAACATCTAGGACTCAACAAGTTGTCGTTGATTGAGAATCATCCAACAGAAAGCCGCTTACGTAAAAAGCTCGTAGTCCCTCAGGAACCGTCCTTGGGTCAACCCATGTACCTTTATTTAATATTAACAAAAGTTGAATTCAATGTAATGAAACTAAATAAGTTTATATGTCAAAAGCTGTTACCTATCAGGCGTTATTAGATCAACCGCAACACGGATAGCTGCAAAAGAAATAGACATCCTTACAACCAGGCTGTCCATATGTCCGATTGCTTTTAAACACCTAAGTGCAATTTGCTCCCCATCAACCACCAAACAAAACCCACTAGACAACCAGATGGGCTGGTGACTCCACGGGAAACCATCAACATCACCCGTTCCTAGGTGTCGAATTGTTGCACAACCTCAAGTTTACAGAACATACCAAAAAGCCTCAGCAAGGCCCTCTGGTTCTCCGCCGTAACTTTTACAGATCACAGCATCGTGAATCCGACTTAAGCGACAAAATCCTTTTGAGACTACTGAAGCTTAAAGGTGGCATCGCGAGAGATTCACAAAACAGGGGGGGGGGGGTGTCCCTAAAAAATGTAAAATCTGATTTTTTGCACTGGTGTAAGCTTTTCCATTATAAAAATATCCCATCTGAAGGATTAAGCTGAGAAATGTTTCTTTGGTACAAAAATTTGTGAAATTTCTATTCGTATATGAAGCAAATACGAAATTCAGCCTATGTTTTCTATTGAAATATAAAAGCGAATCAAAATCGCCTTTTTCTCTCTCTTTTAAGACATTTCTGAGCCAATGCAAGGTAAGAAGTCTATTGAGTGTTCTAATCTATTGAACTATTATTATGACAAATATTTTGGGTTGCCTCAAAAGCTCCTCTTGCACCTTTATGATAGCCTATGGCTTGTGCAACTGGTTTTCTAAGACGACTCGATACAACAGCTTGAAGTTCAAGTGGATCCAAATAATCAAACGATTTCTTAACCAACAACTACAAAATAACAGCAGCTGCCCACATCTGCGGAATGAAGTGCTACACAAACCATTATTTTTATTTCAGGCCAATTGGCCAACGGGCCAATGGGACCAGAGGCCATGTTTTTACATGCGTGTATACGCGGTATGGTAAGTACGTATAGCCTTTTTCTAAAATTGAAAAGGGCGTAAATGAACCGCGTTTGAAAATTCTCAGACTGGAAATATACCGAAACATTGTGGGAAAGGGATGCGGCCCAGAGCTATTGCGTGCTCACTTTTCCGTGTTTGCGAGCAACCGAAGTACCCGACAAAAACGTTCAATTGCTTTTCTCGCTAGGTTCGATAGGTTCAGACCCATGCAATTACTGTAATTTTAAAAAACAAAACTAAAACGGACCCTCTATATGCAAAATCTCCATAGAACCCCTTCGTTTTCCTGGAGATATTTGAGATTTAGTATTCTTTGCATGCATTCGCTAAGACGGACTGATAACGTTAATCTCTTCGCGCCGTACTAATTTAGATCAATAGTTTTCGGAGTCTGTGCACCGACTACATACACACTTTCCGCCCGCCGTAATGCTTGTATTAGCTGTATTATAGCCCGCGTCACTTCCCGCTCCCGTCAAGGTCACATACAGACACCGAATTAATAATTTCACGGATACGATATATGCAACACGAGTGGTTCAAATACGTTCTGCGAGGGTAGGGGTGTACCCTAAAAAGTATTTTTTTTTTTTTCCCGTAAAACCATGGCCAAATTTTGTAGTAAATAGAGGCTATTGGCTATATCGCAAGAATAAATCAAAATTGCAAAATTCAATTTTGTGAATTTTGTGAAAAGTGCACGACACGTAGCGTAACCTATATGAAAATCATATCCCCATATATTGTCAATAAATATGTTTTATTTTTCAAGTGTGTTATCTATCCATTGAGCGAATGGGCTGATAGTAAAGATATCAAGTAACAATTAATATTGAACGGTCCTAAAATTTTTGAATGTTTACTATAGCAATTTTGATTACAAAAATGCTGGATCATGCAGACCATGGTTACGATTTCTAAAAGAACCAATCTAGTTCACGAAAAAGCATAGGCCTATTACACTGATTGTTTTATATCGCGACCCAGAAGTTTGAATATGACTCTAACTATAAACCGGTATTAATGACCGTTATTAAACAAAAGTATACTCAATCGCTACGTAAACAGTTTTTGAACACTGAGGTAACAGTAGGGGCAATAGATAACTAACCACTATTAAGCTCTCGTATGTTTTTGAAGGATTAACTGAAAGAAAACATCGAACAAACCGATCACGTTTTGTTGGCGAGTGGGATTGTAATATGGTGAGTTGGTGATAGTGAAGGTTCCCACTTGATGAAGAATGATGATTCATCGGGGATTCATTGTCTTATTAAAAAGCGTTGTAAGATGTATGTGAAAAATTTTGCAGTTCACACCAGCAAACCGCAAGAGCAGATTCTACTTTCGCCAACAGTGTCCTGTGGTATGTATTCTGACGAAGGCATTTTTAAGCTATTCATCTGGTATAGTAGTGTTGAATTGGCAATTACCCCATACCAAAATTATACAACGCAACAAGGACTACTTTTAGGTTTTGCCATGTGGTTGCCATTCAAGTCTGACCGTAAGTGTATTTCACAATTTACCTTCTACATTCTGAGAAGACCTTCTGTTTTTTTGATATGTTATGTGGGTGATTCACTTGACATTGTCTTGAGCTGGTCATTGCTTAGTATGTTCTAAATCATGTTTGTTTGTGTTTGTCATATAGGTTACACTTGTAAAAAGATAAGAAGGTGTAATGCCAACTTAATACGAAAATATGTGCTATTGCCCTAAACCCCTTATTACTTCTGAGCTTGGTGACCATCCCTTACCACAGGAATAGCAGACCCACTTAACCCCACTTAACCCTGGCCATACATTTTATTGATGTGCTAGTTCATCCTTGATAAGTTGCGAGCATGCAAAACTGACTACAGTCTTACCACAGGCAGTTGAAAAGAAATTGATTGCTTTCGTGCCGAGGTTCATTTCTTCAACCAAATCCAAATGGCAATTGTCAGTATGGTACTTGAGAATCAAACATTTTTTATCATGGGCCTTGGTAATGAACCAATGTGTTGGCATACCCCTGTTGAATCCCTCAGCTGGGATCACAAGCTTGGGATCTCAAGGTTCATTTTCATCCACAGTGCATATAAGGATTGCGTTTTGCTAATGGGGCTATTCCATAAAAAAATCCCCCACCCTATAGAGGGCGCCGGAATTCCAGACTTTTGTCACTTTTGAATCTGGAATTCCGATTTAATTTCTAATCGATGTGGGAATTCCACCATTTTTAGGTTATAGAGGTGACTGACGGAATTCCATTCTTTCGCTTTTCAGCGGTAATTCCAGCAAAAATCATATTTTCAACCGCCCTCTCTCATCCCTAACCACTATCATCTATGAATTCATTACATGGTAGTTTCTAATTCCTGGATTTACGGAAGGTAGTGTCTAAAACTCCTGGTAATTTACGGAAGGTATAGCGCCTGAAAAAAAAAAAAAAAAAAAAAAAAAAAAAAAAAAAAAAAAAAAAAAAAAAAAAATTATGGAATAGCCCATTGTGGTTGTCATACAAGATGCAAAAGCCATGTGCCTTACAACTTAAGATACAACAAACATAATCCTAAAACCGATAGTACATGTGGAATTGTATTTTTGTGGAAATTTCATATACAATCTTGCAACCAAGGTTTACACTGGTTTATACAGGGGGCAAAATATAAAAGGGAGAAAATGTGTTTTAAAGTATACCATCATGTTCAGTACCTTTCAAGGATTACAGAAAGGTATAGTTTGCCCTACCTGAGTGTTATAGTACAAGAGTTACAAGGTAAAACGGGTTCAAGGTCACACTGGGGGTAAAATTTCAGATTCACCGATTTGTTTTAAAAATGGTGCCAAATTGTTCGTCTTACTGTACAGAAGCCGAAAATATAAAGGTCGCGTTGTCAATGACGTTTTGATAATAATGAAGAGGGCAAATATGGCCGTGGTCCACAGGATCTATGGGAGACCACAAGTTATATCTCTAAAAGTCTCACTTTGAAAGGTAAAACACAGAATCTATATACATTTTCTTATTAAGTATATGACCCAATGAACGATTTAAAACCAGTTTCAACAAATTCGGACCATTCTATAAATAATGACCTTGAACTTTCTTGAGCCTATTGTACTAAAACAGTAGGTCGTAAATATGGCAAACTATACCTTTTTAGAAACCTTATGAGCAGCCGAACAGACTGGTATAAATTTTAAAACAATTTAAACACTTTTATTGTTTACCCCTGTACAAATTTTGCCCCTTATAAAACACCCAAAAACACATTTTAAAAATGACACCCATTATTTTCAGATTCTCCATGAAATTCTTTATTGGAAAAACATTGGTGTCAAAATTGTATATGAAAAAACTAAACCAAACATCCATTACATTTCCCCATGTACTACGATTATAAACATAACCCTGAAACTGAGTAGCCCAATGTAGCTGAAGCCAATTTTGTTATCGTGAGTGATGACCCGCCACATACCAACTCTAAAACAGAAGGTCCCAGAATGTAGAAGGTAGAATGTAAATTACACTTACCGCAGGCCTGTGGACCCTTAAACAAAGGAATTCCCTGTTGCTCGTGCAAGTTTATAGGCTGCATAGGCCTGGCGCATGGCATGTACATGTACCAAGGGGCATGGAAGTTTTTCGTACCAAAATTGAGAACGTGAAAAGCTTGTCTATTAGTCAACTAGTAAAGGAAATATTTTCACTCTACTGATGAATAAACACCCCCAAGTAAACTTCAAACCAAAAGGGAAAATGTCATCTTTGGCGCCGATTTAAAACAAACTTGGAGTTAAGGTGCAGTAGGGATTCCTTCATATGTGGATAATGTCAAAGGTCATAGACCAAGGTCAAAGGTCATCTGAAGTCATGTATGTATGTGTTCAACATTGGTTAGGTTTTCATTTTGAGGGTCTTCTTCGAAAGGTTGAAGTCCAGTTACAACCTAGCTTTGGTCAAATTTGCAATACGGGTTCCTTCATATGTTGTTGAGGTCAAAGGTCACACGCCAAGGTCGAAGGTCATCTGTGGCCATGTTCCAGTTTGGTTAGGTTTTCGTTTTTCAGGTCGTCTTCGAAAAGTTGAAGTCCAATTTTAACCAGACTTGGGGTTAATGTGCCTAGGGGTTTCCTCATATGTGGATGATTCACAGTCAATGGACCAAAGTCAAAGGTCATCTGAGATCATGTTTCGGTTTTGGTTTGGGGTTTCATTTTATAGGCCCTATTCCCGCCTAACTTGGTTCAGAGCAATACGGGTTCTCCCATATGTTTTTGAGATCAAAGGTCACATAAAATGCCATATGGAGTCATGTTCCAATTTGTTAGGCTTCATTTTTCGGGTATGGGGAATGTCCGATTACAACCTAACCTTGGGTCGAAGGTGCAAATTTACGGGTTCCTTCATATGTTGCTGATGTCAAAGTCACATAACCAAGGTCAAAGATCTGCGCTCAATTGTTCCACTTTGGTGGCTTTCATCATTTTTCGGATACGGCTACATTTCTTTGGTTATTCTATGAGAGAAATTTATTGAATTTTGATACCCTTACAACTGTACCAACTAACCAACTTGTTTATATTGCCATCTTAGTAGGCGACGCGCAAGTTACTTGCTGCAGCATTTATTTCTTTCATGAGACCAAAACAACAATAAATCTTGGATGTTCTTACCTTTTTTGAAAATTGAATTTTGCCGCTATTCTGCACTGTTTGTCATGCATGACAATATGCCACTGCATGATACCCTGGCGTATGCAATTTGTATTGGTACAATTGAAAAGAGGAGGATCATATGCTATCCATTGGTACCAAATCAAGTGTTGTGATATTCAGGCCGTAGCCAGGGGGTGGGGGGTGCGACGCACCCCCCCCCAAAAAGACAAAGTCCGCTTTATGATGTTGAAGGTCCGCTTTGGCATGTTTAAGGTCCGTGTTGTCAATTATGCCCTGTTTAAGGTTGTATTGTGCAATGGTATATGAATGGCTACGGCATTACGATTGGCGAAGACGACGTGAAAAAATTTTGGGTCAACCGGCGAGCGCAGCGAGCCGAAAATTTTTTTTTAAAAAAAGGAAAAGGTCCGCTTCTGTCAAATCCGCACCCCACCCCCCGCATAACTTCCTTGCTACGGGGTGGCCTGAGTGATATTTGCCTGCATTCATAGGCGTGTTTTGTCTGCTCTCCCTAAGAGAGTGATTTGTCCCCACCATCGAACTTTGTGATCACCCCGTACTTAACCTATACCCCGGTGGAACTTTTTGTTTTTTGCATGAAAAGAGCGCAACATATACTATGTCCAATTCATTTGCAAAAAACAACACTTAGTAGGGAGAGAATTAAGTGGTGGTAACCACTTCCTTCGGGGTCAAGAAAGAAAGTTTTCCTCAGAAGACCGCGTGCATTTTGTATCAAATTGGTCTTTTAAAACGAATTATTTTTTAAATGTTTTTACTCACTTGAAAGTTTTTTTTTTAAGGGGGAAAATGAAAATTCGGGGCCGCAAATCGAAAAGTGGGTCCAAATTAAATAATTTTTTTTTAATCCCGCATTTCGCAATTAGCATTTTTAAAAAGTGCATTCATTTTGGGATAAAGGTGGGTCCCATAACGAAACCAATTTTTTCAGGTCAGGGTTCACATTTGGAGGCTTATACAAACTCCCCTTTTTTTAAACCTCTCCCCCTAACTCACTGCCCCATCCCTACTCCTATACTCCCCACCCCACTCCACCTTCAATTCCCTACTCAGGGCCGTTACGCAGGATTTTTTTTTTTGGGGGGGGGGGTGCTGGACTTCGAAAAGGTGGACTTTTGGGGGGAAAAGTGGAACCTTTTTGGTAAAAGTGGACCTAACCCCCCACCTAAAAAATGGTCCTTTTTTGGCCTTTTTGAACATTTTTAAAATTTTTCTTTTTGGACTTTTTATCACAAATTCAGCAAGAAGTGGACCTTTGCCCTTTTGTGGAATGTGGGGGGGTGGTTGCGTCCATAACGCCTGCACACCCCCCACACCCGGCTTAGGGGCATGTCCCAACTCAATCCGCACTCCTCCCTACACGCACTTCAACACCCCAAAGCCATCTCTCGAACCCAACCAACATCTCACCCCTCTCTGATCTCACCCAACTCTCCCACCTTACACCACTCTCCCACCTGAATCAAATCTGCCCCTCACTAGGAGAGTGTTAACCTTGAGTTTCCAGGTATCTATGTTTGGTTTGTCACTTTGCATATTTGATTATTGTCTTTAAAAGTTACATTTCTAGAAGAAAATTGGACGGTGAGCCCGATGATGGCATCATATTATGTAACAAACTTTCCGTTTTTGAGAAAATCTAAAAAAACCGATTTTTATACCCCAAATTTCAGACAGCATAACATAAACAATTTGAATTTTTGCATGATTCTTAGTTAGATTTTAGAAACAAGGCAATTTGTCGAGGGACCGGTTTTTTTTTCATTTTTTAAAAATAGAGCTTACTTTTCGAAATATAGGAAAAAGTAAAAAAGTGGGATTTTTACCTTTCTTTTTCCAAAATTTGAGTATATATTTTGGAGAAAATCTTAGTCCGAAATCGAAAAATGAAAAATTGAGAAAACTGTCCCTAGAAGAGACAATTGCTATCGTAGGAAAGTAACCTTTATTACCTTTTACTTTCGGTATTTTATTGGAGTTATCACTTGTCTTGAAATTTGCTTAATTTTGCGAAAATTGACATTGAGAAAATCCTGTTTTAGTAAAAAAGTGACTGTTCACGCCCAATTTCAAGCTGTCTCTTTCTTAAATAATTTAACCTTTTTACTTCAAAATTGAGTTATGTTGTGCAAGTGATGAAAATACATCTTTTTACGTACATGGGGAAATGTAAATGGATGTTTTGGTTGTAGTTTTTTTTCATATACAATTTTTTGACCCATGTTTTTTCCAATACAGAATTTATGGAGAATCCTGAAAATCATGGGTGTCATTTTTTAAAATGTATTCTTGTGGTTTTTATAAAGGGGAAAATTTGTACAGGGGTAAACAATAAAAGTGTTTTAAATTGTTTAAATTATACCTCTGTTCGGCTGCTCTAGGTTTTCTAAAACGTATAGTTTGCCATATTTACGACCTATTGTTTTATACATAGGCTCAGAAGTTCAAGGTCATTCTTTATAGAATGGTCCGATTTTGTTGAAACTGGTTTTAACTCGTTCATTGGGTAATACTAATAAGAAATGAGATAGATTCTTTGTTTCATCACTTTCAAGTGAGACTTTTAGAGATATGACTGCTGGTCTCCCATAACCCGTGGACCACCGCCATATTTGCCCTCTTAATTATTATCAAAACGTCATAGACAACGCGACCCTTTTATATTTAGGCTTCTGTACAGTAAGACGAACAATGTGGCAACGTTTGTATAACAAAACCGATGAATCTGAAAATTTACCCCCAGTGTGACCTTGAACCCCGTGTTACCTTGTAACTATTGCTACTAAACACCAGGTAGGGTAAACTATTTACCTTCTGTAATCCTTGGAAAGGTATGAACATGATGGTATACTTTAAACAGCATTGGTCCCCTTGTATATTTTCCCCCTGTATAAACCAGGGTAAACCTTGACCTTTTGAAATTCATCCAAAACACATTAAAAAAATGACACCCATGATTTTGGAATCCTCATACAATTTTGATTAGAAAACCTTGGTTGCAGATTGTATATGAAAATTTCACAAAAAAATCAGGTTCCACATGTACTATTTAGCCCTATTGAATCAAACCTCTTTGGTCTTCAACTCCAGAAATCAGAAGAAATAAATTTCATCGTCTAAATTATCGCTTTGTTTAATTTTCAAATATAGGATTTTCGTTTTTCAAGATGCGTTAGCGCAAAGTACATTAAAAACACGCGCACGACTCATACGCAGCAAAAATTCACCACGCACGACGAGCTGTGCCTTGCGCCGGACGGCGTGTAATGTGCTTAAATTCTCGCCGTTAAGACCAGGTGGTTTTTGTTTTGACTTGAATGGTAAAATAGCGTTTTAAATCGGCAAAAAAATACAACTCAGGATTGTCTGTATTTGGATAACCTTGTTGGTAACGATAGAAACAGGTTGATGTTTAAAATGGTGAAAAAACAGAAAATTCGTGTAAAACCAAAGCATAGGGTTGAACACTGCTCATAAGTGACACCACCCTAGGGGGTACGCCCTTCCCTAACACCCGGACCCAAACTCCCACGCACATATCTCGCGCAAAATCCCCTACATACACTACCCTACCCCGACCATTAACTTCGCATCCCTAACATCCACAAAAAAACCCAGCTCTGTCACCGAAATTCCCATCCCTACTCTCCCCACCAACTCCATCCCTACCCAACCCCCTTTCCCAATCAACCGAGATTACGGTCGAGACTAGCGGAGTTTGTAAAAACACACGGGGGGGGAATCGCCTACATCGCTTACTTCGCTTAATTCTCCATACCCTCCATTTATGGAATCGCTTCACTGGCGCGAAAAAAGGACTCCCTAGGTAAGTAAAAAGAATATGAATAATGAAGGACTGCACAGATTACCCATGGCGGAATGGTGTATTTTGCTAATGATTAAAAGGATTTGGAATTCTACTAAAATCAACAAAAGATAAAAGATACACTCTAAATTGAAAATGAACGCGTTCTGATACTTGACGCGTAATTTGGGTGTTCAATTTAAATGGCCTGAACGTGTGAATGTTAGGCATAGAACACCATTTTGACAGACGTTTTCACTGTTTATTTAGGCCAGGTGTTCAAAGGTGTTCCAGTTATGAACATCGCATTAACAATATGCTGAATCTTTTAACACCATGTGTTCAAAACAGATGACCTGTAGCGTTCAAGTGATGAAAACCGTCGTGCCGCGACCATGATACGTGTCGCAGCGAGCATACCCATACGCCCTAAGAACAAGTTTTTACTGAAAAGGTTAGATAGGAGGTGCATGCACGAGCCTACTAATTATTTGGGGTTTCCCCCAAAAGAAGTACAAATGTACAACGTTGTGATCAGACCGTCTTATGAGTGAACCCCCATTTTCTGCTGCACACCAGGTCAGTCGGGGCCCTGGCTCCCTTAGGCCTAGCCTAGCTACGGTAGCCTAGGCCATACCTGCGAGCAGACATGTCGATTAAAAAGCTGACAATAAATATAGAAAGGATGAAGCATAAGTGTTCCAATCGTGAACATACTTTTGAAAACCAGTGTTCTGAATGCATTTTAGGGATTTTATGTACGGTGTTCAATTCGTGAAGCCTGGCGTTCGTACTCCGGGTATTTTTTTCTCAGAAATGTCAAAGTGATCCGATTACGCGGCAAAGTTCTTTTTCTATTTGGGCGAGAATACGCTGGCAGCAGTTGGAAGAAAATATCCATTCAATCATTTTATGAAAAGTCATCAGCTGGAATCGTAAGACTTGTGTATCGCAGGGAGTTATGTGTGATAATAAGATGAAAAATTTATCGATTTTGTTTTAATTTAGGTGCCACAATTATTAAGGACAAGGTTCTTGTATTCTGTCGATCGGGCTGTTGAATTCGACATGCTCACTCCACCGTAGCTGGAGTGAACTTACCACGGAGTGTCTATGGCTTGACTGTAATTTTTCCCAGGTTATTGTTTATTGTATGGGTGGACAGCTAGGGTAATAGAATTGCAATTTTGAATTGGTTTATATCACTCTGAATAATACTTGCAATTTTGGTTGGTTTAATTAACTGCTGAGTATTTTAAGTGCATTGTTTCTGTCCAGGTTATTGTCAATACTTCGCCAATGGAATTTGGTAATAAATATTTGATTTACAACTTTGAATTATTTCTTTGCATTTGTTTGCTTCTTTGATTGACATTTTTTGATAATGTGAAAATACAATTGATGTATCTTGAAACATCTCCAGGAGATAAACACATATTATTTTCATGTTCTCATTTTTAACATTTCATGTTCAAAATTGGCTATTTGAACACTTTGAATGAAATCTATTTTTGAAAGAGACCCAAATTTAACAAATTTGTAACATTACATATCGGATTTTGACATGAGGTATTATTATAGGGAACACCCACATGTTCAAACTATGCACACTACCATGTTAAATTTAAATACAGTGGTTTACATACATTGTTCTACAATGTTAACACACTTTATTTGAACACCCTCCTGTGTTCAAAAACTGTTACATTTGAACACAAAAAAGGTGTTAACTTCTAGAAAACGTGTTCAGGTGTTCAAATTTAGAACCACACTAAAAGTTGCAAATGATGTCCCCACAAGAACACCATTGTGTTCTATTCAATGTTCACCATTTTGAACACATGGTGGTAGTAGTAAAATGTGTTCAATTTTGTTAATCCAAGGGTGTTCATTTTCTTAACGTTAGGAGTCCATTTCATTTAGAGTGTAGCAGTGAGCGCAGACCCCTTTAAGAGACAGAGAATCTAATTAGTCTTAGACTGAGTCTGATCACTCAATCTCAGCTCAGTCTTCACCCAATGTGCACTTAGTTGCAAAATTGTTGGCCAACCGTGGACGTCCTTTGACCCCTAACTCAATGACGGAATATGTTGTTAACGGACTCAAAGCCGGAATAAAGCCCAGTAGCTTATGATGTAAATGGCTGATTGGTAGGCCTAACTGTCGAACTAGACATCATGGTGGTGGCGAAACAAGACATTGTCAATTATTGATGTGTAGCATGTGATATTTTGTCTTGCCTGCCTCAAATGACCGCCAGTTACCCGAGGTAATCGGCTCACACACCGCCCATCAGCCCGCATTCCATAAATAAACCTTTTCTGTGCTAGAGACTAATCAGGCTAATAAATGAGATGACTCATTGCAGGCTGGGACCGAGACTAATGATTGAGATTTCTGCCACAGAATGAATTTAGGAGAATTTCTTGTTTGATCACATAAGTCACGACTTTTTTGCTCTGCGTAAGTCACAAAATTTCATCACAACGCAGAATTTTTTGGGACAACATCAAACCCAAAATTTTGAATTTCAAAGATATTTGTTTTCAGTTAATTGTTGGGTCTACAAGATTCACTAAATATTCTGTTATAAATACATCCACACAGGGGAAAATTAAGCGAGTAGGCGATTAGGCCGATTCCGTGTTTTACAAACGCCGGAGATAGGCTAATCTTTATTAAACATAATCTTTACTGCAAAAATCTGTCCTGGAACTGCTGGACCTGCAGTTTTTACATTGTCAGTGCAGTATGATGTGTAATCCCGTAGGAATTTTACGACGCTAAAATTGATTTTGTTACTGTTTGGGTTTTAATAGGGTCTATAACTGTCAGAAAATGATGGGGTTCCAATTTTCGGACTGCTACCCCAGGGAAAAATGAAATCGGAGTCAAATTGTGTACTAATGTACTAATAACATGTTCGTCTTCTTCTAAGGATTAGAAAAAAAGTAGGATTGCCTAGGTTCCAACTTTAGTTGAAGCGGTATAAGCCTCAGAATGGTTCAAGGTCACCTGGGGGTAAATGCTCAGATGTTTGGAAGTGTTTCACCGATATCTATTGTCAACTTAATACGTAAGCAAAAATGCATTTTAACTTATTGCAGGACCATATCGCTCTAAAAAAGCAAAAAATCGGAAAAATTCCCCTGTTTGTCGATTTTTTGGCTGAAAATCAGCCAATTTTTAGCAATACTTGGAGATTTGGAACTTCCTAGATTTGACATTACAACAATTCAGTTTTACTACGAAATACTTTTATTAGACATTGGTTTATTCGATCAAAACAAAGTCGTATTTTTCAGCAATATTTTACTATGTGTCTGTTTTTTGAATTTACCTACCCTTGCCGGTCATGTTCCCCGGAATAAAAGGAAATGCCCTACACATGGTGATTATTCTCCAGGTCGCTAGGAGTCCAAATCTTACATATCAAAACTGAAGACGTGTTAGGAGAAGGTGCTACGACGAGTCACGTGTTCCTTGGAAGAAATAAGGTTTGTATGTATATATTATAGATATATATATATATCTATATATATATATTATATATATATATTATCTATATATATATACTATATACATGCCACAACACCCCAGAGGTTATATTACCATTCCCTCCTATTTAGCTACGTATCCTACTCACACCAAAAAATATGTCTACTTTGATTATTTAGAAATCTGGCGAAAAGGTTGCGGTAAAGGTATTCAACAATGCGAGCTACGAGAGACCCAATGCAGTCCAGGAAAGGGAGTTGAGTGTGCTACTTAAAATCAAGCATGAGAATATCGTCCAGCTCCTTGCAATCGAAAATGACGTGAGTATGTAAATTAAGTATGGCTGTCATGTTTTTAATTTTTTAAACTAAATTCTCCTGTATAAACTTACGTCTTAATAGTTAGTATTGATTTAACGACACCCACGGCTACATACATTGCACACTTATTTCATACCAAGATGTGAATAGAAATATAAGCCGCGTTCATCCATAACACCAATTCCCAAATAAGTAAACTATTTATTCTCGTGTTGTGTTGCACAAGGAAAAAAAACACCCAAAGAAAGCAAGACAGAATAAACCAACCGAAAAATGCGTAATTGGCTTTCCTTTATTATTTGTGGTGTTTTGCAATGGTTTACTGTAATTTCTCTTTCTAAATAATTGATAACCGATGTACCTTCAGGTATTGACCCATATGATAAGCACCTATTGTCGATATTTAAAATTCAGCAAATTTCTAGACAACGGATAATCATCATGGAGTTATGTGATTGCAGTGTCCTTAACATGCTGGACAAGCCCAAGTACGTTTATGGATTCCCAGAAAGAGAGTTCCTAGATACATTGCGGGACACGAGTAAGTATAATTCCATCAATACTTATATTTTGATATCGCCATCGTTAAATCTATTTTGGTATACTTAGTGCAATAATTTTTAAAAGTAAGGAACAAAGGGGAAACCCTTAAAACAAATATGTTCAATTGCTTTCAGCTGCTGGAATGAAATACCTGCAGGAAGAAGGGATTGTACACCGTGACATCAAGCCAGGAAACATCATGAGAAGGCTAGGACCTGATCGACAACCCACTTACAAACTCGCCGACTTCGGAGCAGCCAGAGAACTGCAAAATGATGAACATTTCGTCAGCCTTTATGGTACTGAAGAATATTTAGTAAGTAATCGAATAAAAACTCACTATTCCTTGTGGAGCAGAAACCAAAGAAAGGTCAATTGTGAAAATTAAAAATCTTATTCAGGACTAATCCATTACTAATTCAGTCTTGGAGCAGTTAAGAAAGTCATAGTGGCTGTTATATATTCTTAATTGAGAACAAATCGTGAGCTGATAATATACAAGATTCTAACTGACATTTCGGTTATTTTAACAAAAAGCAGTATAAAACAAAAGAAATTTTACAAATTATCTATCATTTTAAAGCTTAACAAATGTGCGATTCCATATCGCGAATAATTATCTCACAAACACCCAAAATGTCAGTGAGAACTTCGTAATTCGGAGCTCACGAAATGTTGATTGGAGGAATTGTGATAACAAAATGGCTGGTGATGGTCATAAAGGGCAGATGATACGTAATTATGTCTTCTACCTTTTCGGGAACTTTTGTCTAAAATGTTAAAAGGCCGAGGATATTCAGCCAACAGGCGACCGATTAATCAATCCCGTGGCTTGGCAGGCAAATCCTTGACTGACATGCCGTGTGAACCTTTGACCGAAAAGGATATTCAGCAGCATAGTCACTCTCAAATTTAAAACACACGAACACATTGAAAATTGTGTTTGGAAATAATTCACTGAAGTTAAATAAAAATGCGGTTTTTTTTCAGCACCCTGATATGTTCGAAAGAGCCTTGCTAAGAAAACCTCTTCTAAAACCTTTCACTACAAAAGTTGATCTATGGAGCCTCGGTGTCACGCTCTACCACATTGCCACAGGACTTCTTCCATTCAGACCATTTGGAGGAAGAAAAAACAGGACAACAATGTAGGTACAATTTCGCAAACGTTATTCTTAAGACCTGCAAAGAATACCTTTGCCGTTTTCTTGTGAACAGTTACTTAGTTCTTACACAGACCATTTAAAACACATTTTTAAATAACCCGGATCTTTGCAGTGATAGTATCGTTAATCGCTCTGCTAAGATGCCTAAGATCCACTTTAGTTACACCATTTAATAATGCAAGTGCAAGAGCAAATGGTTTGAAGTAATTTGTGATATTCCAATATTTTCAGGCACGAAATAACCACCACAAAGGCAACAGGAGTCATATCGGGTGTGCAGAGAGATTCCGAGCATGGACCAATAACTTGGAGTACAGAATTGCCAAAACACTGCAGGCTGTCACTGTAAGTGGAATAGTAATTTTGACTGTTTTCCATTAATTTGAATCTCATTATTTTTTGTTAACAAATAAATAAACCATAGTAATAATGGTATTTAATGGTTTGAGAAGGATGTTTTGTAGGGTAAGTTAAGCAGTCCGAATGTTTGTAATACGATCCATAGGGTCCGTGCGACAGAGTGTGCAGGTATTTGCCCGGTACTTGCCTCCTCGACCCGAAGGTTATTAGGTAGCTGCTACGTCGGGGATGCGATGGTCATTGTAGGTCGATTAGGGGTTTTGTTCCCATTAGAACTGATTTCTTCGTAGGAATGTTAGTAATACTTTGATGCTATTGCAACCAGCAAAAATTTGCAAAGTGTGCTGAGGCCATGTGGCTAAGTTGGTTTGGTATATTGCACTTTAAATAACTGCATTTTGGGCTTGGTCCGTTTTTATAGTGCACCATAAATAACCGCATTTTCGGCTAAGTTGGAATTGGTAGAGTCCATATAAATCACCGCATTTTTGACTTGGTCGGTTTGCATAGTTATTTGTTGCACCTGCATAGGACGCTATATAATAAGTGGGTGCTTGCGCTTTCATGTGCCTCCACGCATCTATCTGCCACTTTCTATTCACAACCAAAAACTCTTTTACAATTTATTAGATTACCTTATTCCCCAAAACTTACTTTCATAGCGGCTTGAAACTACCAGTCACTGATATGCTTGCGTTCCTGGAATGAACACAGAAAGAATTGGTCGTTTGACCTACTTCAAACACCGCAAACTCCATTGTGAGACACGCGCTCTATCGACGTTTTGAAGTAGCTTCATCCCAGCTGCTGAACCTTACATTGACCCGCTGCATCGTAAGTATCATGTCCGTCTATTAATGATTGTAACCCTTATCAAACAACAATTGATTTAAATATTTTTGATAGATTTGATTTAACTTGATATCGTGCTTTGAAACGTTCTACGTAGATTTCCAGCGTCCCAATATCCCCTATGTTCGTTGAAACGCTTGAATTTAAAAGACATATCAGGAAATCGTACTATAAATTAATAACTTCACTGGACAGCAAAATTAAGTTATGGAGGCGTATGTGTGTTCACGTTAATTTTTCAATTTCAGCAAATAAAAGGGTTATAGAATATAGCACCTCATTGTGAAACATTTTTTTTATTTTTTTTCTGTGTGTTTTTTTATTCAGAAATTTTGTGGAAAAGGGCTCCCTCTATTTTTACAACCGCAAATCTTGCATGTACGCCCGTACTTCCAAATTAAAGAAATTCCCCAAACGGAATCTTCGTTATGAAGTAGAGAGATATTTAATATTAAAGATGGATCCGCACAATGACTTAACACATTGGCTATATTGGGAACTGAAATATACAAAAGACGGGATATGTAAGGAATATCATAAATTAAAACAGTGGTTATAGTCAACTGAAAATTTAACACATGATAAGCCGAAATTTGAGGTCCAGGCTGCCGTAGTGAATCACGACAGGATCTATGAAATTTCCTACTTCGTACATCAATTTTGTTTTTTTGTTTTTGGAAAAAAAAACAAAAAAACCAAGGTTTACATAAATAGGCATAAAGGAATTTGTGAGTTGCAAAGTGCACATCTATTGAGGATGATTCCACTCTCCACCCATGCCGTGGACTAGGTACGCCGAGTTTCAAGAGCACGTAGCAGTGCAGACTAATATTGCAGCGACCCAACCGACCATGATATTCGATAACCAGCCATTTTCTCCTGAGCTTCTAGTGTCATGCCGTGCATACCCAGACACGTCTGAAGACCACCCAGTTATGATGGTGCCAAAGTTTTTTGATGGAAAACAGGTTGGCTATACCACCTAGTGGCCCGTAAGAAAGCACTTTGATGAACATAGGCAACTAGTTCCCTTCCTTGCGGACGGGAAACTAGAGGGGGCCGGTGTGAAATCAGATATAGTCGGCGGTAATCATATCCGGGTCCAAGACATAACGGAATAAAGCGTGAAACTAATGTTGCATGAAGAGCAAACTGAATCGATTGCCCTATTGTTCACTAGGTTCCCGGACTATGAGTACGCCGGACAATAATTACTTCTACACCGGTCTATGGAAGTTGGAAGTTTTTCTTTGTGCAAAGTTGGTGGGGGATATTAACTCTTTTAATACTTTTCGTAGAAGTATATTGTCTTTATTGACCAAAATGCTAGGCCAAAGGCTCGTCTGTATGAAAACTGTAGTAGCGCTATCACTATGCGCTTCTGCTGTCTTTGATTCATATTTCAATTATTGATTCATTGTGGCCAATTGCAAACACAGACTCTCCCACGTAAGTGGACTCGCTTTCCAATTATTAATAGGAAATAATTAAATTCGGATTTTAAAAGCGGTTCTTTACAAGAGATGTGATACCAAACATGTAAAACGTTCATATACAGTAGAAAACTTTAAAATAAAGCCCTTTTTCATCCAAACTCTATATAGTGTTACACACTTAAAAACGAGTACAATTTTAATCTCTTGCACTCATAGGGCTATTCAGGGGCTCATCATGTATTGCAACATTTCACTTGCAAGAACTTTAAATTTCAAACCCGCGTCATACGTTCAAATTTCATTTTCAAGACTATAATTTCAACAACGCGTCGTGTGAAAATTGTTAAAAAATAATGATTTCAAATGCTTCGCTTGTTTTCACACATAAAATGTTGGATATTATGTGTTAAAATTGTACCAGCGTATTTATCAGACCAGAATATATGTGACTGACGTAGATCCATTATATTGTGGATCTGTTATCAAGGCAATCTCTATGGATTCGCAATCTAATGTTAATATTTTATGTATTATCTTGCTATTTCAGCTTCCTGCCACAGGTGAACAACTATTCACTGGAAAACGACTATAATTGCTAGGTAAGAATGAATGAGTTGTGACTGTTACAAGAACTAATGAACATTTTTGT
>JAMKCH010032366.1:0-16363 GCA_023653785.1 Ophioderma brevispina | reverse complement strand
TTGCTGTCTCATAGCATGTTTTGCATCAAGTCCTAAATGCTTGGCTGTTTCATTAACTCAGGCTTTCTTCAGCTCATCAAACTTCGCAAAAGTTATTTGCCTATGAACACTTCTGGATTCAACTCCCTTGTGCTTTTTTTTATTGATTGTACTAATACACCCACAATATATCTAACTTGAACCAAACTCCAATGGTAGTACATTGACTACACACAAAATGTTTGTATGCCAAAATGTGCACAATATTACGATTTAGAACACTTTTAATATGGAAATTCGAAACAATTAGGCTCAAATTTATCTCCATCAATCCAAGGGACGAGCCCAATTCTGTTATGACGTCTCGAAGGCGTCAAGGTCAGAGATACCTTTCAAACACAAACAAAATTCGCCTTGTGCACAAAGTGATTTACTTTTATATAATATAACATATTTATGATTTGTATTGGTTCCATTAATTTGGTTATGTCCAGTTTGGTTCAAACCGAGGCATCTTCCAGGGAGACCAACTTTCCCCCAATTATTTTTATATTGTTTTGACCCTATTATTCAATTTCTTGAATCTGAGATGAAGCATGGTTATATTGAAGGCACTAAAGTTATAACAACTCCATTTGCTGATGATTTTTGCCTTATCACAGACAATAAGCGCACCCATCAAGGTTTAATATCCAAAATTAATTGCATATTGAATCGATGGGTTATTACACTTAAACCATCAAAAATGCCGTTCATTGTCAAGCTGTCGTGGTTATCTCTAAATATTTCATCAACTGGGTGAAAAACATCATTTCGTCCTCGCTACCGAATCCAAAAAAAATTTTCGGGTCCCTTGTTTTTTTTTTTTTTTTTTTACTTGTTATAAAAATGAATCTGAGTTTAGAATATTCAGAAAGATGTTGACCTCGGGTCTCGATAATATCAATAACTCTCCTATTAGATCCGAGTACAAAATTCGCATCTTTGTGCAATATTTTTCCCACGACTTTAAGTAACATTGACTGTTAATGATATGTGCGTCTCTCCACGTGAAAACGTTGGGGGGTAGATGCATTTCTACATTAAGAAATGGTTTGGCACCCACACCGGGTTAATTTGGCTTTTGTCAAAATGCCCAAGGTTTAGATCATAAAAACTATATCGAACTTTACCAGGTCTCCTCTCACCGCTCATAGTTCCTCGAGGATTAAAGGTACCCGTGGTTAACCACCTGTCTGGATACCCGACTTATCAGGGAGAAAGATTGGAAAAGAAAAGTCATTATTACTGATTGCGAGACAATTTTTAACGTAAATGATACTCTGCATCCCGCTTTGAAAATCCAGAAGGATGCTAAACTCTGGTTTAAGGATCGTGTTCAGAATATTTTGCATACACATGTAGACTCTCCTTGTTCAGGGCCAGTTCTTGATCTCCTTGCTTTACAAGAAATTCTGTTATGACGTCCCTCGTAGCGGCAAAGGTCAGATACCTTTCAACACCAACAAATGAGCCTTGTGCACAGTGATTCTTATTTTATATAATATAACAGATTTTAATGATTTAATTGGTTCCCTAATTTGGTAGTCAAAACATTTAATTTCACACTTATACACAATTTATATAACTGAGACTTAATGTTCAAAAGAGGCGTTTCAGTTCAACGATGATAATGTCCCTCATAGCGAAGACTCCAAAATGACAGCGGCACATTCAAACAAAACTCAGGTAATATATTCCATTGGAATCTCTCAGTCCTGAAGAAACTTTTGTCCGCAGTTCACGACGACAAGGTTAAATAAAACCCTCAACGACACTAATATACTCCCCAGTAGATATTCCAAGATAATCACCCCGATTTCTATCTTGCCACAAGTTGGAATCCTATTTTTGATTCCCAGCACGTTCGGCTTCAAGACTACAGTAGAATAATTACCGGCAACTCTGATCACATGGAAATTAAATATCATGGCACTAAGTACTTACAGTCTGCTCCTCAATGCAGAGTAACACTAGCTATCTAATCTAGCTACTTGTTAGTAGTGGATGCTGGCAGAGAGTCCTTCCAGTGATTTATTTAACTACTTACTCCAATAGATCCCCTTTTTCTAACAATATCATTACATCATTCTCAGGCATAAACTAACCTCCTAGCTGCCAATCCGGAATTCATCACCCAATTACATCACTTCATATAATAACTTTGTGGGGAATTCCCTAGGTTCGGCAATGTTTTGATCTCAAAACTAAACAAAGTTTCTAAGTTTTAGCATCCTTGGGGATTCCCCATCTTCCCTCTTGTGCAATCTAAAACAGGTGAAGCTTGCAAAACAAACTAGGGTATTCCCCTTTTTCATCCTTTACAGTAAACAAAGTGCTTTTCCCGTGAGAAGTCTTTTCTCAATAAAATTGAGAAAATAATATTTTTAGAAGTTTATCAAGAAAAATGGAGGCCATAGAACACTTGCTATCACGGAAAAGTATAATGTATAATCTTTCCCAAGGCGTGCTCAAGTTCTTAGTTCAATTTCCTAGGCGACACTCTTATAAAAAACAAACCTTAAAAGATGGGGTCAATGCACTTCCGACTTATGCAAGCTTGCGGGAATCGTGAGAATCTACAACAACACCATGTCACTTACCACTGCATAGATCCCTAGAACAGGTCCTACACAGGAGACACAACCAATACCCTCATTATATTTTCACTGTTATTAAATGGGGTTCTCCTAATGAAGACACTCCTCTCACAAAATTATGTCAGAACCTTTCCGACAGGATAACAACTCTCCCTCCGTTACCACAATTCCCATTGAATGTTACTGTTACCATCTCACAATCTCATTCCCTAACTTTGTTCATATTTTTGGAAAGATTTAAAAAAGCTGGTCATTCTTGAACTCACTGCTTCCCTTTGATTTGGCATTGATAAAGCCCACATATACAAATTGTAATAAATATGCATCCCCGTTTCCGATATTGAACATTCCGGTTACAAGGTTCTGCCAATTTCTTCTTTCTTTTGGGAAATTGGTTCGAGGGGCTATATATCACCTGATAATTTATTAAGACTTAAGGAAATTCTCAAATTGTGCAATAGGCCTGTACCGCAACAGTTCAGGATAATTTAACTAGGTTGGCTATTGTTCCCCTTTAGCATATTTTAATTCCAAAAACGAACCTTCCCATGGGATTAATCCACCTCTTCTTTAAACTTGTAATAAGATTATTTATATTTTTGCACAATATTACGTGCAAACGATTGTGGCAATAATAAATAGTCAAATTTTAGTCTGCGTTTATTTTTTTTTTTTTTTTTTATTTCTAGTTTTATTATCGTCCATCACAGAGACTTCTCAACTCAAACACAGGCACATGCCAATACAATTAGCATGAAACATGTACGAGGTACCTACATTATAGAAATTAGTGGCTGGTTTTGCCAACCACTAGCGTCCCATACCTCACTGGTAGTGAACTGTGTATGTAGTAAACATTTTTGTAGCATCCTACATGGTCGGTAGCAGGAGACTAGCTCTTTCGCAACATTGACATGCCTCCTAAACGATCAAACCGCAAAACAACGCAGTAGTTCAGGCCCATGATATGGGAAAAAATAACACCCCGACAAAAAAGGCACAAAAAGGCATTTCAACATATTACTAATAACTACCACTGTGTCAAACTTGCTCACTCCATAAAGTTTTCAGGTTGACACTTCCACAAAACCTACCCAGAAAAAGTACAAAAAAAAAATACATTGTCCTCGGACCGCTTGTGTCGCCTGCCTCACGGTTTGTGAATGATGGCCTAACATCAACTTGGACCTTGGTATATGACCTTTGACGCTCATAAACAATGAGGGTTTTCATGTAACATCCCAGTCCCGAACTTCAACCCATCCAAATGAGGTCCAATTTTTACATTTTCAGCCTAATTTACAACTTGACCTCACATGACCTTCGACCTGGCAATGCGACCCCCGACCCAGCAACAATGAGGGATCACATGTATGCACCTAAGAAATCAAGTTGGTTCCAACCGAACTCCTTCAATTTTCAGATGAGGTCAATTTTACATTTAAGCCTATTTTAACAACTTGACCTCACATGACCTTTGACCTCCGTATGTGCCTTTGACCTCACTTATGAACCTTTGACCTCATCACCAAATGGCAGATGCCCAGTGGCACCTGTGACCCAAATTTGGCCTTTTTAATCCATCAAAGTATATGGACATTAGAGGCACATGTTAACCTTTTTTTTGTAACAACAGACATCAACAACTACAGTGGACAAAGTGGATCCCTATGTGTCCCTTCCTGCCTTAAGGAAGGCGACACAAACAGCATGTAATGGTTGGAAATGAGCTTGTAACCTTATTGATAAACATACTTTTATCATCAACCTGAAGGCCAGGGGGACGGAACACGCCGATCCAATATCCTGGCAAAAATATTGAAGTGCGGTATAGTAGCTTGAGAGTTAAATCCTACTAAATCGAGGCCTAGATAGGACTGACAATAGACAGTGGAACCACAACTAAGGTTCCTGGCCTCTTATTGAGGCAAATGACTGACAAAATATCAGGCTTAAAACATAATTTAAAAGCCACATGACCTGAGTAGGGGTCCCCAGACTGTCAGACCACATCGCATAAAACAGGTTATAGAATCCAAATACTACCAAAGAGAAATGTACTGGGAAACCCGGCCGCCACTACCACCGTCATTCTAGGTGTGCTCGATGCTCCCACCTACCGGTCCCAATATGAAACACTCGATTACAAGCATGATTAACTCTCAAGCAAAGTTACCACCAAAATTTGCAACGACACTTCAAAGTTATTTTTGCTTCATATTTATTCATCATTAATCTATCAATTTGTAAAAACCATCCAAATTGGTTAATTAGCTGATGTGAAGGAGGGTTTAACCTTATTAACTCTATCTTCTTTTATGGTCGTCTTAGTCTATGCTATATTTTGTCCATAAGTCTTGCGTGCTTCCACGTTCTGGGGCGCAGTCCTAGACTTTTTATAGGTGAATCGATTTTTATCCTGTGTTTTGCATGTTTGTAATGAATACATTTGATGCATAAATAAAAACGATTTAAATAACTAATATAAAAATTTTCAAAACAATAATATCAACATAGTACAATGATATAATTCTTGATATAGTTCTAATGCAGTTGCCCTCTGTGCTTCACATCGAAAAAAGGAGCAAAGCGGTATTAAATAAATATTAATTAACGAATAACAGGAGTTTTTTTCATTGTAGACAAAATTTTGTCTACGTTTTTCTTTGTTTTTTTTGAATTTTGCTTCTTGAAAGCAATAGTTAAGATAACTATTATCCTGTGACTAGCCTCATCACATTAGCATAGGCAGTTTTTCAAATAATAACACAGCAGGCCGCACTCTAACGCATGCGTGTGGTACAGTTGGCGACATTGAAAGGAACTGAGCACGAAAAGTATTAGCAAATAGCAGCCACATCACCTATCACCACAGAGACACATGCATATCATTATGGTCGTTCACTTATATTTGAATAAAAGTCTGTTTCTTTTGAAAATGTGTCAATATTTGATCCTTAATTTGGAATGTTTTGAGTGTAAAGTTTAGTGAAATTAGTTGAAATTTGGATTGTAAATTTTGTGTCCATAATGTGTTTGATGGAGCAGCGTATTAATTTTCCTATTTCTGTTCTGTTTCTGAGTGATTTATTTTCTTCCTGAGTCCGCCCTCAATTGGTAACTATTGGTAGTAGCAATCAGTGCTGCAGACGAATGCGGGTCACTCAAGCCTCTTTCGATTAGCAACATCCAAAACGAATTAACAATAATAAGAAGAAATCCCAAAAACCGATTAGGCGGCTTTGATTGGGGTCTATCATGGGTGTTCCCATGACCCACACACGTCCTCTTCCGTTATGGACAAACATAAAAAAAATCAAATTTTTCGTTCAGATTTCGCTTTTACGTGTTAAACCACTGGCTACGTCTAAAATTGGAATTTCTTGGCTGCCACCCTGATGATTGAATATAGATTAACTGATTTTATTCACATCTCGGCAAACCTCAACTCACTGAACTTGCCGTTAAACGTAAGATTTTGATCTGTTAACTGAATAGTCACTAAAATGACTTGGCAAGTATTAACATCATCAAGTTGTATTTGGACGAAAATCGCCCCCCCCTTTATTGACCCTGTAAGCTTATCAGTCAATTTCCGGCCAGATTAGAATTTCTAACCGGGTGTAAGTTTCAAATTCAGCAACTCACAGGCAAAATTTAGTTTTTAAAGACCTAGCAGTGATTTGCTACATCAGCAAATCGCAAAATCATCAAAATCCGATTTTTGCATGTCTTCAACAAGTACAGGTATCCTAACTACCCTGCCAATGATAAGACCAAAGCAACCGAATAAGGACAGGATCGGAGATTGTAGTCATCACTGTCCGTAAGGACATCTACTAAACACGTAGGAATGGAGAATCTATCTTGTAACACTGCCGTTTCTTTTCCTTTTCTGTCAAATCTTCGACAGCTGAGAAAAGGTAACTTATGTAGATTCTACCGACTTATCCGTCACTTTGAAGCTATTCCTGCAAATTTTCACTAGTTTTTTCAAATCACTATAGTGTCTGTAACGTTCACAAGGAAGTTTGGTGAGGCAATATTCACCCCTTGTGATATTTTTCCCAATCAAGCTTAGTAAGGGCTATTTGGCAGATTCACTGCGTAATATTTAGAACACGTGACCATGGTTAACCTGGTGGATTGGGGGGGGTTGGGAGACTGCCCATTTTCAGAAGTGTATGTATTGTAAGGTAAGGCAGTGTAATACACCCCTTCCATTTTCAGCAACACAGTCACCAAAGAACCCAATTAAAAAAAATAAGTTGTATGACCCCAGTGGCGTCGTCAGACTCTTTTTCGGGGGGTGGGGTTGATTTTTTGGTGAGGGAAAGTGAAATTCTGTTGCATAGGCAAAATCTAAAAAAATGGACATTTTTAACCACTTATGGCTCCAAATCGCTTAATTGGCCAAAATTTGATTTAAATCCCCAAATCCTGATTTTTGTTTCCTTTCGCCGTGGGGGGGGGGGGGGGGGATGGGGGGTGCACCCCCGTGTCGCCGCCACTGCTAAACGTAGTAGGGAGACACCGCTATATGGAATTTTCCTTCCAGAAAACTTCATTTGATCTTTTCTCTAACTTTGATGTGATTTGCCATATAAACTCATGCTTTTTTAGCTGGTTAAGCAAAAATTCCTACTTCGATTCATGTCAATTACAAAACATTTATTGGCAGTGGTGCACAAATGTGTGGGCTTACACAATAGGTCCCCCTCCAGGTGCTATTGTGACTGCCTTTCACTTCAATCCTTCTGAGGTATAAAATTATTTCAAAATATTGTTTTTATGCTGAATCTTGTTTAATTTATCAGCATCCTATTTTTTTGTTAATGACTGAGGTCGAAGGTTATACTGGCATGAATGATTTCATTTTCCCTCTCCATGTCAGTACTTTCAATCAGACAGAGTTCTAACAACCTTGACACATCATCATAACTTTACAACTCTCATTTCATGGCACGCTCAAATAACCTCCACTCTTATAAAAAGAAATGCCCACCGTGTCATGTATGAGTCCACGATACCCGGAATGCAATAAGGTCATTTCAATGTTTAATGCAGTATAATAGGGAGGTCATAACCATGTCCCTGGAATTACAATATAATTATAAAATCACACCCTTTATAAAACTATAACCAAACAAGGCCATAGATAAACCGTCCCATTCTGATGATTTGTATACAGTATTATACCCCGGTGTTTTCAAGTGTACATGACACATAGTTCCAATGCATTAGCATTTGGATGGATTTTTTGCATGTTTAAAAATTAAATACGCATAATAAAATGTCAAATTTTAACAATTCTGATTCTTTATTATTTATAGCATTGCCTTCAACTGGCAAGAGCCTTTCATGGGAAGGGGAAAGGTGGGGAAGACAACCCATGTTTAATATGCGAAATAGTCCGATTAATGTTGGGTGTGTTTTTTTTCTCATAAAATAGTATTAAAAATAGGGGGTGGTTAATAGGTAGACATCACAACTTTTTTTTGTTAAATCACAAATTCAATTCATCTTTTCATTTTCAAAGAAAAAAAATAGACACATAAAGTCTAGTTAGTAAAAAAATCCAATTTTTGAATATAACAAATTCACATTGATTAAATTCATGTGCAAAGTAGGATCATAGCAGGATTATCACACATAGTAACCAGTAGAAATTTAAACTATTGTGAACCAAGAGATAGGAAATATAAAAACAAACCAGTTGCAATCCCTACTAAAGAATATATGGGAATCGTCAGCTGAGGATCTCTATTTATGTACTCTACAGCAACATCGGTTGAGTCCGTATCGTATCTGAAAGTGATGCCTCTAAACTAGCTAATCTGATGAAAAACCACATATTCTATGTAACCGGGCTGAAGGGAGATAAGGAAACAAGAAAGGGAGAAAGCGAAAGAAAACAGGTTTTGTTTTTTAAATTTCAGTATTGATGATTGACTGCCTAAGAAAAATATAACAGAGGCGCATCAAGAGCCAAAACGCTGTGAAAAGCAAATGCGTATGTGACTGAAAGTATCTATTGACTGAGCTATTCTACAAATATTGCTCTGCGTAAGTGAGAAAATCTATCATTGAACTTTGTTGATGAGTTCTGATTTACTCAGCAAGAAGACAATCGCAAGGTTATCGGTGTTAATCAGCTGGATAAATACAGAGATATGTACAGGGGACATGCCCGTGAATTTCCTTATAAGTGCTGTGAGATGCCCGAATCGTTAAAAATGAAAGACAAGCAGTTGGGTAGAAAGATGGTTGTGATATTTTCTCTTTTTTTCGAAAGATTTAGCGACCAAAGATTAGGGAGCTGCATTTTGAATTCTATTTCTAGGACCATAGCGCAAGGGTTTTTAGAAACCAGCATTGAGTGTACAAAAGTATAGAAATGTTGTGAATTTCCTTATAAGTGATGAGAGTCGAATCTTACAAAACTGCCATCTGTATTTAATTTATAAATCTAGCCGATAGCCCATTGAATGACAACCGACAAATTCTCTTAGGTGACGATGTGAAAATTCACATATTGGGCAATCCTAAACCACACAACCATGCATGTAACTGCTAACATGTTGTCGAGGGCGTTGCGTCTCAGTTGTGGTACTTGTCATCAGATGCGGAAAGGAAATCTTCCGGCAATTCTAAACTATGTCTTGGGCGGTCCTTTCTTTATGTACTTTAGACAAGATGAAGCAGCCTGCATTTTGAATTCTCTCTAGGGACCATATAGCGCAAGGGGTTTTAGGAATCCATCATGGATTGAAACAAGGTATGAGATTTAGGAATGGTACTGTCGAAACTCCCCAATTGTCCTTATTGAAACCATGCAGAATTGCATAAGTTTGTCAACATAATTCAGGCGTTGACGGTCATTGATATTTCGTTACTAAAGTTGGGATGTAGAGGTTGCGAAGAGAACGTGGTAAGGACCAAGGCCGAATATCCGCAAAAATGATCCATTGGGACCAAGTTTAAATCATCAATTTCATTTAATCTACCAAAGACCCCTACAGCTTTTGGCATATAGGTAGAGAAACGATATTTTGGAGCAACTTTTCTTCACCAACAAAAAAAAATGTTGGATGAAGAATTTAGAATTTTGAGAAAACAAAAAATTTGTGAAATTTGAATAGTTTGGGATTTTTTATTTCAATTGGCCGGTTGCCTTTCTCTCTCAGCAGACCACAAGTACTGATCGCGTGGGAAGGGATTAATAGTAGCTTTGTGGATGGTTTGTTACAGAGATGGACAAGTAAATTTAGCTCGCAACAATCGCCAAATATCTTTGCCAATCACCAAGCCCGAGTCGGTGATGATGTTGTATACAATTTGCATCCCGATTTGCATTCATTCATATCAAACATCGTAAAAAATAAAGCCCACAGAAACGATTTCTGAAATTAAAAGCTGGAGTCTGGACAGGAGAGGATTGCTGTGCAATGCAGGTGGGAATTGTAATGTGTTGTACGGGAGTTCATGCTGCAGCACCCATGACATGGCATTGACATGACTGCATGTGCTGTGATGCTGTGAATGAGCGGGGCTGTGGTGGTATGCTATGCAGATATTAACCAGCACCATCAAAGGCTATCCTGGGCATCGTTTCTTGAAATGCAATTGCACAAATGATTGTGTATGTGTTTTGAAATTTTAATACTAAGCAATTTGGTTTATTGTTTCACGGAGTGACTGTCTCAACCAGGATGAACAGCAAGCGCCATCAAAATGTACAAAACAGTGTAAGGTTTGGTACCGACTATCGCAAACCATAAAGGCCATAAAGTATTGATGCAACGAGGGGCGAGAAGCAGTACCGACAGCGTTGCACAGTTCGGCAATGCGTTTGCGGCATTTCAGCAACACGTGCGGTGCTTGGCCCCAATCAAAATCATAAATTTCTGTGACCGTATTTAAAAAAAAAAGGAACCCACAACGGCCATGACTAGATACTTTGTGCAAACGTCTGCAAACCTTCACAGCGTGTTGCGAGCTTCACAACGCGTTTGCAACGCTTCACAAGCGTGATAAGTCCACAGCCATGAAGGGTCATACAGCATAAGTATTGCCGCAACGCGTTGCGAGAAAGTCACAACGCGTGCGACATTTCGGCAACGCGGTGCGAACATTTCGCACACGCGTTGCGACATTTCAGCAAACGCGTGGCGGTTGTCGGCCAATCAAAATCATGAATTTATGTGACGTATTTCAAAAAAAATATAAATTTTCTCACACTCGCGTTGCGAGTTGCAACCTTCACAAAGCGTTTGCAAACCTCACAACGCTTGTGAGGTTACAACGGCGTTGTGAAGCTCGCAAAACGCTTTGTGATGGCTTGCAACGCGATGTGAAAGCCATAAGGTCATATACGTATTGCCGCAACGACGTTGTGGATCTATTTTTTGAAATAACGTCACAGAAATTCATGATTTTGATGGCCGACGCCGCAACGCGTTGCAGTAAAGGAAATGTGGCGGTTGCAACGCGTTGGAACTTGCTCACAACGCCGTTGACAGCATGGTTACGGCAATAAGTCACAGAAAATTGATCATTTTTAATTGCCCAACCACCGACAACGCGTTGTGATGAAAATTTTGCAAAGCGTTGCTACTTTCTCGCAACTCGTTTTGCGGCAATACGTGATGGCCTTTAGGCTTGCATACACGACCAGCTTGCGGCCAGACACAGCCTCGATTACGACCCACCCAACGTGTTATGGCAGTATAAAGGCCCCTAACGTATGCTGCACGCGTTGCGAGAAAGTAGCAACGCGTTGCGGACATTCGGCAACGCGTTGCGACCGTCGGCGAATCAAAATCATGAATTCTGCTGACGTATTTCAAAAAATGACCCACAAACGCGTTGCTAGATACTTTGCAACCGTTGCCAAACCTTCACACGGCGTTGCGAGCGTCAACAAAGCGTTGCAAAGCTTTCACAAGCGTTGCTAATGTCCACAAGCCATAAGGGTCATAACGTATTGCCGCAACGCGTTGTGAGAAAGTCACAATGCGTTGCGACATTTCGGCAAACGCGTCGACCCATTTCGGCAACGCGTTGCGACATTTCGGAACGCGTTGCGACATTTCGGCACGCGTTGCGACATTTCGGCAACCCCACGTTGCGGTGTCGGCCAATCAAAATCAGGAATTTCGGTGACGTACTTCAAACTATAAAATCTCACAACGCGTTGCGACCTTTCGCAGCGCGTTGCAAAACCTTCACAAAGCGGGTGCTGGCACAATACGTTAGACCCGGATTTGCATTCACAACGAGTTGTAAAGTTTACAAAGTGTTGTAAGCTCGCAACCGCGTTGTGACTTGCTTGCAAGCGTTGTGAAGGCATAGGGTCATAAAGTATTGCCGCCAACGCGGTGTGCATCTATTTTTTGAAATATGTCACAGAAATGTATGATTTTGATTGGACCGACACCGCAACGCGTGCCCGAAATGTCGCAACGCGTTGCCGAAATGTCGCAACGCGTGCCAAAAATGCCGCAACGCGTTGCTACTTTCACACAACGCGTTGCCGGCATTACGTTATGACCCTTATGCTTGTGAACCTTCGCACGCGTTGTGAAGGGTTGCCAAGCGTTGTGAAGGCTTGCGGCGCGTTGTGAAGGCTTGCAACGGCGTTGTGAGTTTCCACAACGCGTTGCAAGATACTTGCAACGCGTGGGGGTTCTAATTTTTGAAATACGTCACGAAATTTCGTCATTCTAATTGGCCGACGCCCGCAAACGCGTTGCTACTTTCTTGCAACGCGTTGCTACTTTCTTGCAACGCGGTGCTGAAATGTCGCAACGCGTTGCGGGCTGCGGCAAATGTTCTGGCATGATGCTTGCCATAAAACGTGGAAAATCTTATCGAAGCAACTCGGACTGAATGATTGTGGACTAATGCATGCATTGCAAGCATGTTGGATAGTCAGCCTGAATAATAGCCAGTCAAACACACAAATTTCAGAACTCAAAGTCAAGGAAAAGCTAAGAAAGGTGGTCGTGAACCGAGAGCATCATGTCCGTTTTTTAGGTTTCGGGAATTGTCTTGTTTAGTCACCTGTGACGTCATTGACCACCTACTCACTAACGGAAATAAAGCTCGTTTAACGGAATAAGCACATGATGCGATGGGGATGTTGGTCAACTCTGACATACATGGCGTTACACAAGATAATTGCCTGGTTTCTCCCTCACGTGGAATCGCATGATCACCAAAAAAACAATCAGGTTACAAATTGAGTTAAATCAGACCAGCCATTTGGATATTCTTCTTCGCAAAGAGAGTACCGGTGTGAAAGCAGATATGTCCGGCGGGAACCACAGTCCGGGCTCCCTAGACGATAACGGAAAATATAAAGCGTGAAAAATAATAGGGCATGGGAAGAGTCAACTGAATTGGATGTGACTCTATTTCTTACCCATTTACCCGGACTTGAGGTACTCCGGACTATAATTACTTCTACACCAGTTTCCCAAAATAATAACGGACATTTATAAAGCGACCCGGCAGACTCCTGCCCGAAGGTTCGCTCATGCGCTGTTGCCTAATATTATTATGCTGCCGTCATTCAGGAAATCCCACTATCAATCATTTCAGGCCTAAAATCATTCAAAATAATACCTTTATTCTCATTCTTAAAAACAGCTTTATCATTTAATGGCTGGCCTCAGAGATTTCGAACTATAATTAAATTTTGAGTGAATTAGAAATTAAAGGGGATTTCGTGATCAACAACCTCGTCCCCCCGACTTACCTAAAAAAAGAGGAGATTTTTATATCATCCGAATCGTTAGCTTTAGTAATCCTGTGATACCAAACTCTTACGTGCAAATTCGGCGCCATCTGTAAGAAAGAAATTCGCCATTTGGTATTTTCTGCCCGTAAACGGACAGAAATTACAGCACAGTGGCCTATGGGATAGTGGGGAAACAAGTATTTGTCATAACGCAAAACAAGACGGGAATTAACTCAAATTTCGTTCAATAAGCTTTTCAAGGATATCTAGTGAATATGAAAAAACAGAAGGTGATGGAATCACGAAATGCACCTTTAAAAATCATCAAGAACTAAGATAGCAAAAAATGTTCAATTCAAAGTTAGAGATGAAATCGGGTTTTCCGTTAAAAACTGAGTGAGTCTAGACCACTTGAAGCAGCTGGGGTTGTAACTGTACATTTTAAACGCTTTGTTCGGCTCAAATTCCAGGGAGTACTGAGTATTTCTGTAAAATTATAAGCCACAAAACGTCAACTTCTGAATTTTAGAAAGTAATTAAATGATTATCCCCCTATTATGTTACGATACCGGGTGAAAGAGCGTACTCGCAGGGAGCTTCACAGCTGAGTGAAGAGTCAACACCGCTTTGTCTTTAGCAACTTTATGATATTGCGCATTGCGCTCATGCAAAATCGTGTTGCCCGTCGGAAAGTGGGTCCCTGTTGACCGGGAATGCTGAGATTATGACTTCACACGCCTGCCATAATTGCTTCATTCTGGGTGATGAACTGAGTACCCCACGATTCGTGCTTCAACTGAGAAAAAATCAAGGATGATGGTTTGACTGAGAGTTACTAGTCCATCTTTTAAAGGAATATGTAATATTTCTGAAATTTGGAAAATTTGGTATGGCTTAAGTAACGTAGATTTCATATTATATAAATCAAAATAAGATGAAAAGTGTCCACATTTGTTGAGTCACCCCATCTGAAAATAGAAGTATTTCTGTAAAGTGTAAGGTGACCCGCCTGACACTTTTATGAATAACGTGAACACAATTATGAATTTGCAAACTTCACAGAAGAAACATGTTCATTCCATTAAGGTTTCAAAATACACGGTGCCATATTTGCAATGTTTCATATTAATTTGTAAGCAAACACGCAATATCATTGCGTTGTTGCCATCTTATATACGAGACGATATTAGATAGTACGTCGTCTCGCAAGTGCGCAAGTGTTTACACGCGCGTGTATAAGTTTATGCAGTGCAAGCAGCTAGTACGGGGTGGTTCATTTTTGGGAGCGGCGGAATATTTTTGCCCTTTTAACTAATATTATTGAACTAAAAATATTTTCGGTGATTAAAAAACAACCAAAACTAAATAGAATGAGGAGACAAGATTAGATTGTTGTGTAATTGCCTATCTAAATATCGTGTCATATTGGATGGCAGGTCCAGTATTTTTATCGTAGTCTGCATCCACTACTCAACAATATTGAGCCCATCCAATATGACATGATATTAGCTTAGGCAAAACAACAAATCCGCATCTTTTATTCTATAATTCCAAAATTTATGAATTTGGATCCAATATACAAACGTGAGCGGTAATTGGGGGTAGGGGGAGGCTATTACGATATCACACTGTTCAAAATTTTGCCCCTTAATTTTGCAGCGGGGTTAATCCACTAACCAGAGGATTTTGAAGTCAATATTATTTTTATGTTTTTTCTTTTTTGTAATATTACTAAGATGTATGTATTGAACTAGGGTTAAGAGGAGGTTGTTAATGAAAGAGACACAGGCTACCCTAGTACACACGTAGCAGTTTCACGGAAGCGTGAGCATTGGTCATCACTTTGACGTCACGAGGAGGGAGAGCAAAATTTTTTTTTCTTCGGGCGATTTGATCAATGAAGCATGACGAAAAATCCTGCTCGTTTTTTCGTATGTCAAAAAAGCAAAAATTAAAATGTATCTATTTGTTAATTTTACACAATTGTATGTAGGTTTCGCGGGAATTCGTGATTATATACATATATTTATGAATGTAAGTCTAAACTAGCTTGGACAAAAATCTGGACATATTTCCTTTAACATGTTAAAAGTGGTGAAGAGCGAAAGTACAACATCTTAGTCAGCTTGTTGGATTTACAACAGGGTCTTCTATCGTGCAATGCATGTTCCAATCTTCTATACGGATGCTTCACGATCCGACGGTGAGAAGTCAGGATGAGCTGAATGTCATTGGGCACTGAGCAGCGCGTAGCCACCTCGGCGGTCCGAGGGGGCAATTTCCAACGGAAGTGCACAAATGTGTCCGATCACAAGCCAAAAAGTACCGGTCGCAGGCAATAAGAATCCGAAAAAGGGCAGATTTAAATGAATATCCGTGTTGTATTTCCGATTTCCTCTCAAAAAAATCGGGAGAGGGGGCACTCTGCCCAAACACCGCTACGCCACTGCAATGAAAGCCTCATTATGTTTGTCAAAGAGCAGTCATACTCAAGATTGTCTAACTGTGAAAGTGACGGTCATACTGACTGCATCCGAAAAGTCTGCAACTGATGTACTGTACTGCTACTCTTTTAATCGCATTAACGAGAAATGGACGATTGGATATGAGGCAGTAACTTGACAATGCTTGAGAGGACGTTGGTATCTAAGCCGGTTGAAAACAATCATAGTCCCGGCAGGTATCAAGTCCGGGCTCCATAGACGACAAAGGAATAAAGCGTGAAAACAATGTTAAGTGAAGAGTCAACTGAATCGATTGCCTAGGTTCACATTGTTCCGAACTGTGAAGCCCGGAGGAATATCTCTGCCACACCGGTTCTTCAGCTGGCGTGGATGCTGGATGCCAGTTAAAGGCTGGCGAGCTTAAAGAAATTCGCCAAAGACAAAGGCAAACTTGTGTAAATCCTGTTAAATTAATAATGCTATGTAGCAGATCATCTAAACACTGGTTAATCAAGAAGATGGCCTAGTAATGGTTCTAAGGAATAGGATTTTATCGG
>JAMKCH010032365.1:0-17211 GCA_023653785.1 Ophioderma brevispina | reverse complement strand
GGTCATTGGTCTCTGTTCAATCTAGGACTACAAATTACACATTTTTTTCCCCCAACCAAAAAAAAACAAACATCACTTTTTTTTTTTTTAATTAAAAGAGCATTTTTGTCTGTACATTAATTTTGGGTTCTCAAATTGTACTTGTAGTTTTTTTACACATTTTAATGTAATACGCAGGCACTCCACTTTGGACAAAAATGAGGTAGAATCATCATAGTTTTAGTCACGTAATTAAGGATCCTGCCTTTTAATATAACGAACATTATTTTTTAAACCTTGCTCGGGCCAAAAAAATGCATTTTAATTAAAACCACCCTGTGGTTTTTAAATGCAAAACTATGGTGGGAATGTGCACCTCGTATATTGTACACACACACACGTGTGTGTTGTGTGGTGTGTGTGTGTACATGTACCTGTGCATGTATGTGTGTGGTAAAGCATAGCTTAAATTCAAATTGGTACCTATTTGAATTGTCAACAGGGTGAGTCAAAAAAAGTACACCAAATGAGGGATTTTTTATGAAGAAACCTTAACGGAATTTACCAAAATTAATTCCTGTGTTAGATAGTTTGTTTTTATCAGCTTTCAACCATATTTTAAATTTTTTAATCGATCCAATCCCATTCAAATGCTACATTATTTTTGTGAGGTATCCATTTTCTGCCCCGCACAAATGCTCACTGACTGCACACATGAGACGCATTACTACGCATCGTTAGGGCTTCAAAATAAATTAAGAGGTGATTTCTTTGGCGCCGTATTCAAATGCTCCGCAGGACATGTGTTGAATAATAATCAGTATACTTTTTAATGAAAATTAACATTATATTTTTAAATGGAAACAGTTGTAATGTTTATCTGTTTATCCATCCCTATACTGTAATTGTAAGGTTTGCTATTTGGAATCAAAAGATGAAAGAAAGGAATGCTGAATATTGTTGCTTCAAGTCAAAATTTTATTAAATCTTACTTTTGATATTATTTGATATACGGTTTCATTTTACAGTCTTACCCCTCATCGATGTAACCGACATTTTCATTTGGGGACGGAGATGGACCAGGCGATGGGAACCATTTACCTTTTGGGGCATCACAAAAACATTTTGCAAAGGTCACGGTAACCTGTCAATACTATCAATTTATCAGTTCCGGATCTCTATGGGGCCAGGAAGGGGGCAAAGATTTTGAGTGCGGATCCCATCCCACCCTTACTCTTCCCCCTCCCATGCCCTCACCCCAGGCTTGGTTACGTCCTGTTGTTCCCTGGCATTTTATTCCAAATGTGTAATTAATGGAGATATGCTGCAAATCCCAAGCTTAACGTAACCAAGCGTACTCTTTGGTTACTCTAGCGTTAACTTGTTCGGTCTTTCACTCGGGTCTTTCACTTCCGCAACTGTAACTTTTAAACGCGTTAATCAATTTTAATGCCGTAATTTTTATATGAGAGCTAACAAAACAGGGAATTAATACAGAAGAAAATATATGAATAGGACAGAGGGTTTTCCATGAGAAGAATCGCTCATTGGTTTGTACTTTTTTTTGACTCACCCTGTATACAAAGATATCCCAGGTTTATGTGGCCTACAAACCAAAATATTTGTACTTCTGAATTGTCACTTTCATCAGTGATTCTCACTTTTAATGTGCAACTCCTGAATTCCTACTCACCAGTAAGAAATTTTAAGTGTATGAAGTAATTTTTTAGGGGTAAGAAAAAACTTTATATGCCTTTAAAAGTAACATTACAATGTGTAATCTTAAAGTAATCATTGTTATGCTTTGATTACCACCAAATAGGCAGGGCCTCATTACATTTGCGAACGATATGGAGTATTTAGGCGCAAGGCCAATGACAAATGAGGATATATTTGGCTTTGCAGCGCGATTCTCTGCAAACAACACTGGAGTTCATTTGGTTTACTGTTTACGCGCGGAACATAAAAATACATCGGAGTCACCGTGACCGTCTTGTGTCGCCTGCCGTCGCGGTTAGTGAATGCTAGGCCTAACATGACTTTGACCTTGGTATGTGACCTGGACCTCATAAACAAATGAGGGTTTAGTATGGGACAGTGTCATTTGTTGGCTTTTTGCTACAATTTGGAATTTTTTGGTCTTAAAAATGGTCCAGGAATCCAAATCAAATTGTTTTACCATTTTTTATTTATCCCTTCCGTTTGGCGGCCATCTTGAATTTCAAATGGCTACCATTTTCAACATATTTTTTCCCTATATCTGGACTTCGGAGCAACATAGAAGGTTCAATTGGTGGCAATACCATGTTTTGATGTCAAGGAACACAATATCACATTCAGTCGAAGATGGTTTTCTCTTCAGCTTGACATCTTGAATTTCAAATGGCCGCCATTTTCACCATATTTAGCTCTATCTGGACTTCGGAGCAATATAGAAGAGCCCAGTTGGCGGCCATACCCATGTGTGTGATGTCAGAAACCCAGATATTACATCGCGAAAAGGCACATATTGTTTCCTTCTGGGTGGCCATCTGAATTTTCAAAATGTCTGCCATTTTTACATACAACTTCGCGCCATATCTGGATTTTCTGAACAACAGAAAAGGCTCCATTTGTTGGTAATACCATGTTTGTGATGCCAAAGAACACATTTATTACATTCCGAAAGTCGTAGATTGTGTGGTCTTTCTTCAGGTGGCCATCTTGACATTTTTTAATTTTTTTCAAAGTGTCAAGCCATTGTTAATATATACTTCGCCATATTTGGACTTCTGAGCAACAATAAAAGGCTCCATTCACTGTAATGCCCATTTTTGTTGATATATTGATGTTGTGTCAGAGTGTCACCGTAAAAGACCAAGACTAAGGACCATCCCCAACAGAAAGGGTGCTGGAGACCTGGCGAATCCCAGCTACTATTTAGCTAATTGACAAGCTGAACTGTTTACAATGTAGCACCAGAGTTAAAGCCCCTGATCTGAAGTCTCTGCGTGCTTTCCTGAGTCAGACATTGGGTCTCTACCAATTCGGGATGGGTGTGGTCCTCCAGCTACTGGAAGGTCCAACCTGATATTTACAAAAGATGCATGGACCACTTTGTTAAACGTAATGCTGCATTCATCATCAGACAACATACATTCAGACACTAGTCACAACAGTCAGAAAAAAGAACTGGTATATGAAGGCACAACTGTATGATATTAATGTCATCTGCAAGGCAAAAACCGCATTGTGCACAGTGAGCATCTATTACAGGAGAACATCCATGGCCTTGCACTTATTACAGCCTCTGCCTGGAAAGGATAGAAAAATCCCGCTACAAGGCTGTGTGGGATTTCTTTCTCACCAAAGGCTCTCAAGTCACGTGCCAGCCTTGTCAACTGTAATGAGCGCATCCTGAAGCTTACACTGATGGGTAATCCTGAAACACAGTCTTTGCTGCTATCATCCAGATGAACTGTCTCTCCCGCGTTTACCATTGACTGTCCACTGTCCACTGAGCCACCAGTGCATTTCCAGTCCATAATCTTCTGTGCATCCCGGAGATTGCGGTGCTAGACTTGAACATAGGGACGCGCTGTTCGCGTGGCAGAGGCAGGTCCAGCAGAGGTGGGTGTGCGTGAGGGAATCCCATGAAGGTTTTAGAGCTTGTTGCAACTGGCCACAAATCCACAATCAATCAGTAGTGGACACAGGCTACCGTCGCAAAATGGAGAACCTGTGCCAGCGGACTACATTCTGGTCATGGGATTAACAGCATTCAATAACTCCAAGAGCCTACAAACACTTTTGAAGCTGTTAATCCTAACATAGTAATTGTCTCTTCAGGAGCAGGATACGTTCCCGTAGAGGAACCCCCTCCAGAGATCCCATGAAAAACAATTGACGGAGAAAGTAGTGGAGATATAGCGCTCTGCGACCAGTATACTGCAGCAGTAGATAACAGCAGGTTGCACTGGAGATGCTACCCCTAGAAAAAAGAAGACGACTACTGCCTTGCCTCAATACAGTCATCAAAGCCATAGAAAAAATAAGTCGCAGCCAAGAAGCAACCGACTAAAACCACCAGAAGCTCCAAGCAGAACTTGATGTTTACACGTGGTGCTTGAGGAGCATCTTAAGTCAAAGGCTGAAACACTTGACACACTACATCTCAAATACAAGCATGCTGCTGCCTGGAAGCATGATCGAGGGGGGGGATCTGACTGATAATAAGCTACCCCACCTATAAGAATCCAAAGGTGAAACAACTGAAGAGTGTGTCGCGACCAGGTTTCAGCACTTTAGTTCTTCTACCTGGAAACAGTTCAAATTACACTAACCTTATGAACCTTCTTCATCACAAGAATATCATAATGCCTTTCTCTCAAGACGGGACCTTTCCCGATAGAAGATCTTCTGACTGCCCTGAAGAAACGTGACAACACCAAGACGCCTGTCCCGACAACATTCCCGTCCACCGCAGTATCTGGAAGAATCCACTTTTATGCATGATCAACTGTTGGAATTTTGGGGGGGGTAAAAAATTAATGGAAACAACCAGCCTGCCTTATATAGTAACAATCGTCATCACTCTCTATCAAAGAACGGTGACCTCCAACAACCCCAAACCAGAGGAATCCACTGTCACATGGCCTCTAAGATCTACAATTCAATGCTGCTCACCAGAATCGTTGCTCGCATAGATCCCATTCTCAGATGAACCAGAATGGTGTTCCGTAAAGGCAGATTCGACATTACCTCATATAACTTGCCCTCCTATGCTCCAAGAAGTTAAGAATTTCCAAGAGAAAATTAGTTTCAATTGTGTTTGTAGACTTTCCAAGCTTTGACAGTGTTAACAGCGATGTAGGGCTGCATATCTTACCAACTATGGTTTCCCAGACGAGATTGTCAAACGCAATTGCCATCATGAATGATAACCTTCAGCTTGTGCAGACCATGGATAGGGAGGCCCACAAAGGAGGTCCTAACAACTGCTGGAATCATCCAAGGAGATACGCTTGCTCCTATTCTTTGTATTCGTGGTTGATTACATCTCCAGACAGTCGTGCCATCATGAACGACAAGGCACTCACCATCAAACCCGGCGGCTTGACTTCACCCCAGGCATCATCTCACAGACCTTGACTATGCAGATCTAGCTTAACAGCCGATCTGATAATGTGGTGCACAAGAGCTACTAACATTCTTGAGAATGCTGCAGACAAAGTCTGCCTACATATTAATGCCAAGAAGACGGAATATATGACCATCAATGGAGAAGATTATCATCAATGAGGAAGATTATCATCAATTATCTGCCTAACAGACGGTAACCCAAATCAAGATGTAGCACTTCAAGTACCTGGGGCCCTTTGTTGCCGACAGTCAAAGAAAGACTTCGTGTCACGCAAAGGACAATCTTGAATCCTCAATAAACTACACACCACCTATGGTAATCTGCTATCTCTAATTCAACTAAGCTGAAGTTCTTTAAAGCTTGTATAGAGAGTATCTTGTTATAATGGATCTGAGACCCGGACCAATGAATGAAAGAGCTCAGGATAAACTTGGATGCACCTACATTCTTTGATGGTGCAAAACTCTCTTCACAGGCTCTAAAGAACTTCAGCCTGGCGTGAGATATGAACTAAGCAGCAGATTATTTGGATATATCTTCCAAATCTCATTTCTGTACCCAAACACCAAGCATGATTGCCCGTTCACTTTATCGTAGCGATGGTCAAGTAGTCTCGGGACATGGTTGGAGGGTTACAATACCACAAACAGATTGATTGCTCCGAGATATCCAACAGGATCCATCTGGCATCCTCAACTTAATGACGACAGGGACATTAATTTTGGCCGCTAACATGTGAACAGCAATCTCTGCTGTGGTCCTCTAGATAGTTGTGGATATGGTTTCAATACTTGAAATGCACGAAAATGCACTGGAAACATATGGACAAGCAATAACATGACAACCTATATACAAACTTATTAAACACCCAGAGCTATGGCTCTCCTAGGTTCGTGAGTTTAGTGGTTCTGGTGCATTAGGATGTATATCTGATTAGGAGGGAGCATTTGAGCTATTTTGCTTAAACCAATATCGGGCAAAGTATATATGTTAAAAAATAGTGGCCATTTGAAATTAAGAGGTTGTCAGAAGGAAAACAATCTGTGACTCCTCTGGATGCATATAATTTTCCTTACATCACAACCATTAAGTATTGGCCACCAATGGAGCATTCTTATGTGAGCCCAGAAGTCCATATGATATTGAGCGAAGTATATGTTAAAAATGGCAGCCATTTTGAAATTCAGATGGCTGCCAAAAGGAAACAATTGGCAACTTTCTGATGTTTTCCTTGACATCCACAACCTGGTATTGCCACCAAATGGAGGCTTTTAAATGTTTGCTCATGCCAGATATTGGGCGAAGTATGTATTAAAATGGGCAGCCATTTTGAATTCCAGATGGCCACCTGGAAGGAACATCGTGCCTTTTCGGATGTAATATCTGTGTTCATTGCATCATGCACTTGGGTATTGCCGCCAACGTGAGCCCTTCTATATGCTCAGAAGTCCAGATATAGCTAAATCTGTTGAAATATGGCGGCCATTTTGAAATTCAAGATGTCCGCCTGAAGGAAACAATCTGCAACCTTCTGAATGTGATTTTGTGATTCCTTGACATCAACAACTGGGTATGGCCACCAATTTGAACCTCTATGTTGCTCAGAAGTCCCAGGCTATAGGGAAAAATATGTTTGAAACCTGGCAGCCATTTTGGAACCAGATGGCCGCCAAACTGAGGGATAAAAAAATGTAACAATTTGATTTGGATTCCTGGGACCATTTCTACATTTTTAAGACCAAAATTCCAATTGTAGCAAAAAGCCAACAATCTCAAACCATCAACGCACCGCCCCATACTAGTTTGGCATGTGAACCCATAAAACCAAGTTGGTTTCACTGAACTTCAACTTTTGCAAATGAGGTCAATTTTACTTTGTACCTCATCCATGTACCTTGACCTTTGTCTGTGACTTTGACCTCATTAACAAAATGGGGGATGCCATGGTTGCACACCACCTGTGAACCCAAGTTTTGTTAAATCCATCAAAGTATGAGGTTTACAGCAATGTTTACCCTTTTTCACAACAACAACAACAGAACATCACCAACATGGACAAAGTGATCCCTAGTATGCAGGCTACAAGTGAACCCTTTACAAAAATATAGGGTAAATATAGGGCAAATAAAACAAAATTAGTGGAAATATAGGGATAACAATGAAATATAGGGAAATATAGGAATTTGTATGCCGTATTTTTACTTGAACATGGCACCTTCCTGTAATATCAACAAAGCAATTTTAATTCATAGGAAAAGGTTTGTGCCAACAATTGTCTATTCTAGCTCTGTATTGACTATATTAGATGATACTCAATTATTGTAGGTATTAATTAAATGAGGAGGGAAAGTGTAAAATGCTTTCTGACTGTGAACCTATCCCTGCTTGCATCTGTATTTAAGAATCTGGGTTTCCTGAAGAGTGTAATTATTTCAAGCATGAATCTATAATGTCATTGAAGTTTTGAACTTATTTTGAACTTGGACCCATAGGTCAAAGAGGTGCACATTTTGGTTTGTGGAAAAAGTAGCATAAGTTTTCTAAAAACGTTTTATTCAATTTGGGATACATTGGAAACTTCACACTTCAGTGGAAAATTGTGCACATACCTTCCTGCTATGATCTGGCAACACAAATAGTTGTGTATTTTAGAAGTGGTAATAGCTTCTGCTATTTATCAACACAAATGCAACAACTCAATTTCAGTGCTTCATTCCATTGTACACCATGAAATGGGTCAAGGTCACATAGGTCATTAAAGGTCTATCTGTGTACACCTCAAGTCCTTAGCCAGTAGTTCTTTTGAGCAAATTTGGTGGCAATTTATATATAGTACCTTATTTGCTAAAAAAATTGCACTTGACAGATATTTTACAAAAATGGGGTCAAAGCTCACATAGGGCTCATTAGAGGTCAATCTATGTAAACCCATATTATGAGGTTTGGGCCTGTGATTTAAAGCATTACTAGCACGTTTTGAAGAGCGCCCCCAATTTTAAAAAAAAATTGAGATTTTTACACGGTTGCATTGGTAACTGGCTAGTAAACTATACCTGTGAATGATTAAGCTCGAGAATGTGTGTGTGTGTCACAAACGAAGGAATTTTGTAATTAGAATAATTATTCAATGGCTGTTGGAAACGGCCTTCCAATGTGAAATAGCCGGGAAATAGCGCCATGTACGTGTCTACGCTCATCCATTAGTTGGTTTTATTGGTTCAGGCAAGTCAAGTTAGAGGTTATCTTCTCGAGGTGGCACTATTTCATCATGGATGGACATAAACGTAGCATTTCCAGCTCTGCCATTAAGTCCAATCTGGGATCCCAATTCTAATTACAAAATCGCTTATTTTATGATAAATACGCATTTCTTAGCACTCTCGTTTGCAGGTATAGTTTCCTATACAATTACCAACGTAACTTTGCCAAAATATCAATTTTTGAAAATTGGGGGCGCTCTTCAAAAATGTGCTATTATTGCTTTAAAACAAAGTTTGATGGTCATAGCACTTTATTTGCACCAGAAGTGACATTTTATAGTTTTAACCAAATTAGGTCAAAGTGAAATATTTATAAATGGGTATCTTTTTTATCAAAATGACCCTTATAAATGGGTAAGGGTTTCAAGTCCTCAGCTGCACACACTCAATCAAACTAAATCGGAGTAGCCAATTAGTAGTTTACCAATTCTGACTGCTGTATGGCATCTGCTTGTATGAATATTAAAGCAGAGGTCTATGATTTCTGACAAAAGAAATTTTCTGATTTAACTCCTAAACAAAAGGTTATACCTCAAACAGTCATCAAAATCCAGAAAAGTCCTAAAATTGACAAAGGGCTTGATGAAAGTTGACTCTTTACTTACACAACCATGCTAAGATTGGAGATACCCAATTTTGTAGTGCTTGTTTTAAGAGCACCTTGTAATGCACATTTTGGACTCTGAAAGGCAATAGTTTCATCAATTCTGTGAAAAAACAGTCAAAATATCAATATTTAATTTCTGTGGAGAGAAAAATATAGGGAAATATAGGGATTTTGGAACTTTATAGGGATTTATAGGGAGAGGGTCAACAATATAGGAAATATAGGGCCGCTTGTAGCCCTGCTATATGTGTCTTCCTGCCTTAGGGCAGGCGACACAAAAACAAATAATTCCCACCTATTTTGTGGTAATAGTGATTGTTCTCTTTCCTTGCCTATTTTACTTCACTGCAGGTTCTGAGTGCAGGAGGAAGGCCTCTTTATTAATTTTTGACTTCATTTTTGGCCTGCATATTCTCTGAGTTGCTGCCCATTGTCTGTCTGTCTACCTCCCCCACACCTGACATGCTCTAAAGGTCCAGTCGGTTACTTTCTCTGTCATCTGCCCATGTCTAATTGCCATTCCTTGAACTTTATTTCCTTTCTGATATCTAAAAGGTATGCAAGCCAATCACGGTATGATTTTTCATGTTATTTTCTCCCTCACATGGAAGCATATCATCAAAAACACCTGATTACAATTTTTTTTACTTAAAATTGGTCCAACAGTTTGGATGGTAGAAGCGAAAATATGTACAAAATTGGCCCATAGGGCAGTGTGTGTTAACTAATGTGGTCGACCACCTTTGGCGACATTTTTGTTTTTAACATCAAAAGGAAACATTTCTTAGGTCCTAAAGTTTCACTCAGGTAAATGAGAAAAATATTACCCCCGGCTGATGATATCACAATTGTCAGTTTTGATGAGTAGAGTCTGCTACAAGGCTATCGATTGGGTGGGGTTCCCACTTAAACATTGGTTTCCTCCCTGAGGTTTTTTGGTTGGGAAAATCTTTCTTTCCTTGTGACTCCAATCATAAATCTTCCATTGCCCTCTCTGTCAACTCTCTCAACTCTATCTTTTTTGTTGTTATCCTTTCTCTAACAACCATCCAACAGCAAAGGATTATCCACTGATCGAAGAATTGTTTCTACAGTGACATTGGGGCATCTTGGGCTTGGAATATGAAGCCAAGTTTGCCCAATTTAACCCATACTTATTGGGTTCTTCTTTTTACTTTCTTGTTCCTTAAGCATCACGGTTAGCATCTCTTTGTGGTTGATGCCTTAAGTATATCATCTGCAAATCTTGGGCCAGGTGTTTTCATCCACTGCAATTCTCTTGAGTTACCATTTGCTGTAAAAATTTTTGAAGATTGGTCCCCCCTGCCCTCACACCTTTCAGAATTATGTTAGTTTTATCTCCTTCCAAGCGCATTCTTGCATTGAGGGCATGTAAATGCTTCACCAGCTATGTAATTATTTTTTTATCTGAGACACAGTCTTCCAGTGCTTGAAAGCAAAGACCATTGTCAAGGCGGTGAAAAGCTCTTTGTAACTCCATGACCCATACAAGATCAAATTTCTTTGCTTTGTCAATTCACCTGGCGCAATGTTCTAAGGTGATTTCATCTGCAGTCCAGATCAGAAACTCACCTTACCGAGGAGTTTTGGGAAAAATCAAGTTCCTTCGTTCCCTAGCTAATGACTTGATAAATACCTTGCACAGGGAGATGATTGGTCTCCAACATGGTCTGTAGCAATTTCTAGATTTTTTGCCTGTCACTTTTTGTAGATAATGATTACCTTGCTTCATTCCAATTGATAATTTTCTCAATTTTTTGTGATTGTTACAGTAACATGATAGATGATACACTTGTATTTTTATAAAGTGATCTGCTTCTTCCTGCATACTGGTAAGTCAATGCTCCTCGATGGTGGTCAAAATGACGTCTAAGATCATCATATCATTTTCTTGAGAAGTGTTCTAAAAAAAAAAAAAACATTTTGTTATGATTCAATATTTGCTGGTGCTTACCTGGTGTGTCCTGAATCACAGGGCTAATGACTGGTTCTTGGGAACTGGCGTTGGTGATAAGAGCTTCACCTGGTGTGCCTGCATTCACAGGCTAATTACTGGGCTTGCCGACTGCTTTGGTGATAAGATCTTCCCTGGTGGTGCCTGAATTCACAGTGCTAATGACTGGGCTTGCGACTGGCTTTGGTGATACTAGCTTCCTAGTGGCCTGAATTCCAGTGCTAATTACTGGGCTGCGACTCTTTGGTTAAGAGCTTACCTGGTGTGCCTGAATTCACAGTGCAATGACTGGGCTTGCGACTGGCTTTGGTGAATAAGAGCTTACCTGGTTGCCTGAATTCACAGGGCTCATACTTGGGCTTGTGGACTGGCTTTGGTGATAAGAGCTTACCTGGTGTGCCTGAATTCACCAGGTCTAATGACTGGGCTTGGGACCTGGCTTTGGTGGAGGCAGGTATCAAACCGGTCCCAGCAATTTCTTTTGGCTTGCTTGTAACGCTCAGTTTCTTTGACATCTTCTAACTTAAGATAAAAAATAAAAATAATCACACTGGCCTTACTCTATTGTGTGCAACGAAACTGGCTCACACTACTAACAAGACAGTGTCTCGCTTTTCAATCAAAAATCATCTTGTTTGAAATCCTTGAATTGAAGGAGAATTAACACAGATGACAATATCATCCACTCAAAAACAAGCTGAATCAAGCAGAAACAAGCACACATCAATTCAAAGCAAGTTACCAAGCTAAAATAACAGCACTTGAACACAATAGAACCTCTTGGGTGCACTCAGTGAAGTACGTCGTTGGCCGTGTCACATAGTGACATATTCAACATATTGGACTTTTTTGAGAAATTTGGCATGAACATTTTTGTTTTGTACTACTCTACTAATTCACCAAATTTCAAACGTCAAAGTGGCTTAACTATGATATATTTGCAAAACATTAAATCATCCACATCACATAATAATGACGTATTTATCGAAAATCTATTCTGCGCAGGTCCTTAGCATCGTATCTTCATTTTGAAGTATTCGCTGTTTCACATAATGACGTATTTGTGCGACATATTTTTCAGTTCATGGTATTTAATGCGAAAATCTATTCTGCGCATGTCCTTATCAATCGTACTTTCATTTTAAGTATTCGCTGTTTCACATAATGACGTATTTGTGCGACTATTTTTCAGTTCAGGTAGAAGCTACTATTTTGTCATTTGCACATAGTGACATATTCGCAGAACGCGTCACATACGAAATATATTTGCACAACGTATTTGTTAGTTACATTGAAATTGCTATTTTGTGCGTTTCCCACATAGTGAAGTTTTTATTTAACATTTTAATCACATTCTGAAATAACTTGAGATGAATATTAAAATGTATTTGAAATTTAACTTATTTGGGTGCTTTTTCCACTAGTTTTAATTGAAATATATTTTAATTAACAGTATGGAGCAAATTAAAATCGCAAAATCTTCAAAGCCATTTTTCTCTTAATGCGTATTTTGCAAATATGTCAGTATGTGATGTGGCCGATGACTTAGCTCTGAAGTGCTTGTTTTTCAAGTGGTTTTGCTTGTTTTGCTTCTTTTTTTTTTGAGTTGCTTTGGAATGTCATAGCTTGGTTCTGGTTTGATTTTATCTTGTCTTGAAGTAGGTTTTATCATCAGTTAATGCTAATTTTGTTTAAATCAAGCATTTTATGTTAGCTGTTGTTAGTGCACCCATGCTTTATTTTATTATCTTAGTTGGTACAAGACAAAAAAATATGCAAACCAATGGGTGCACTGAGCTTGTTTCATTTTGTGCAAAATTCAGTAAGCCATTAAATTACTAGTATTGCTAACTCACATGCATCCAAATTATTCTAAACACAATTTGAATTGTAAAATTTTCTCTCAATTCTGGTTAACTTTTTAGAACTAGTAAAGGCACTATCAATGATTTTCTTTACCAGAATAAATAAAATTCATCCTTTTAATCAACAGTTCTTATACAAATTGAATCCAGAATTGGGTACTTGGATCAATTCCAGCATGTAACCATAGCAGGATTTTAACTGACAGGAACCACTAGACTACACCATACCACCCCTTACATATTGAAACAATTTCACAATTTGGAACCAATTATCTGATTAAAGTGACAATGTTTTCTTAAGGTCTATTTGAGAGAATATGTAAACGTTCTTAATCCCTATTCCACATAATTCTCCTTATAAAACCTAAAGTAATAGATGAATCATATATTACTTCCAATTACATACATTAACAGACACTGCATTCCAATCTTCCCATCATGGAAAATAGAATGGAATAACCAACAACTCTGTCTACAACTCTATGGAAATATTACACAGGGATGAATCTGTTTGTCTACTGTTCAAAGAGCCATGGTCTGATCACTAATAGCCTCGTCCCCAGGGACCCCAGATTTTAACGGAAGTGGTCAAAATTTTGGTATTTATCAGAAGAAAGCTACTATTTTTCTCATTTACTCTGTGAAATCTTATGGCTAAAGGATGTTTGGTTTGGATGTTATGAGTGAAAATGTGCCCCATATTGGTCGACCAATATTAATTTTTATACACAGTACTCTATGGGGAATACAAAATCACGGTTGAAATATCGGTGCGAAACGCTACATATGGGTTTATGGGGTGAAGGTCATTCTATCAAGATGAAAAATTTATAGCCTTAAAGGTGCATTTCGTGATTCCAGCACCCTCTGCTTTGTTTGTGGTTCACTATAGATATCCTTGAGAAAAGCTTAGTCACAAAATTTCAGTTGATCCCGATCTTGTGTTTTTTGTTATGAGCAATGTTTTTTTTTCCACGGTTCCACAGGCCACTGTGCTGTAATTTCTGTCCGTTACGGACAGAAATACAAATAAATGAGCAAACAATTTCTTACAGATACGATGGAATTTGCATGTAAGATTTAGGTTATTTTGGTACACATTGATTATAAGGCCAACGGTTTCATATCATATAAAAATCTCCGCTTTTTTTAGGTAGTCGGAGGGGCGAGGTGTGGATCACGAAATGCCCCCTTTAAATTCGGTTCTCCCTTTAATGTGATTTGTAAAATTTTAAAGATTATAAATTCACTGTTTAAAAAAGGTTCATTCATCTAATTATATTTGAAATGAAACAAGTAACCCCGTTATCTTAACATCACATTGCAAGTTCACCTGAGAACAGGTTTGTACTTAAATGTGCAACAGAGAAATTTCAAACAGGGACATGCCGGCGACAATTATATTTTTTATTACTTTGCCCCGATCGGGCAACCTCATAAGAAAACGCTTGCCCGTAGCCAGTGACGAACATGCCCGAAAATTACCTGCGATTCTCAGCGGAAATACGGCGACGCTACTGCTATTGTAGAAGTTTTAGACAGACTTGCTAATTGCTTCTAATAGCATTTACATACCAACTGAAGTAACCTATTAATAGCAACAGTGGTATCAAACTGTGCAAACATGGCGCCAAACCTAGGTCATAGTGTCATTTGTGTGGTTCGCGGTGGGTGCTGACCATGGCAATTTTTTACGTTATTAAATTTTCTTTCATGATATATCACAGGTGTTAGAAAAAAGGGATTTGCGACAGATGTTTGCTGCTGGCCCATGCTGGAAAAAATGTAATTTCCCGTTAAGCCGAATATTATTTCCCGCCTGACAGCTTCGCACATAAATAAATCTCACACGTCCTGAAATTGATTCCTAAGGGTCCGGGGATCGGCGTTTAGAAACCAGCTTTTCACACATGTTTTTTTTTAATTTATAACCAATTTATAAAACCGAGCAGTGCTTTCAAATTTTCCAAACCAAAATAAGCGCTGAAAATGTTTACCTCATCTATCCACCTAAGTAGGAGGCCTATCAACCGAAACTACGGGTCCTGGTACTCAAGTTACAGAAGTGGTAATCATTGATCATATCGATCACAAAAAAGTCGCATTACCTATAATTCTGCGCCCAGAATCCTCTTAAAATAACGGCGTAAGAATTACAAATCTTCCACAACGTGTCGATCAAATGGTCAGGCCCGACACCGCTTCTCTCGCCAATCGTATAGCACTTTTTGTGTTCTTTCCTTCCTGTCAGTGATTTACAATAAAGCAATTAACTCGCCCGCATGTATTAATGATCAAACCAAACAACAGTGAACATAGCTCCATTCATCGTGAATTGCAAGTAACAAAATAACATGGTAAAAGTATTTCCGAAATGATTGACACTCGATTGAAGGGTCTAAATAGATCATCATTGTTTTTATTGCAAAATACGTCATTTTATCCTGAAAAAACTGTACAAAATGGTCGACGGCGAACCCCGACAACGGCATTGCCCACCAGTGATTTGACACAAACAAATTGATTTATAACTCAGTTTAAATCTTAACCGGTATTGGAAATTTTGGTGATCAGAAATACACGTGGTTGAACCATGAATTACCTGTGGTCAAATGAGCTTGAAAGTCCATGCAAATATCAGATAGTTGAAAGCTTAGACTGGCTTGGGGACTTTCCCGTACCATTTTTTAATCTTCTCTTTTTTTTCCTTTTTTTTTCCCCCTCCCGCGGTACAGCAGTTCAGACCATCCCGCCTTGCTGTACGGAGCTCCTTCCCAGCTGGTCTTGTCGACGTTGTGTAAGATTAATATCTTTATTTTTTTTGTTCCTTTATTCATGAAACGGTATAAGTAAAACTTGTAAAGGACTATGGGTCTAGGTAATTACTTTTTCTGATTATATAGTGACCTGGTTTAGGAGTAACGTCCAGTAAACCATTAACCATTAGCTGATATTTAGACTTGCCCGAATGGGCACGACTACCCAAAAGTTTCACTTGCCCAAAAAAAATTCTACTATTCCCCGGGCTATCGGGCAGGCGATTTGTCGTGCGGGCCTGATTTCACATAACAGTTGTCCCAAAATGTGAAAATTCTGATTATGTGCAACGCATCATCATGGCCTCCATCAGAGTCGCAAGCGACTATGTATAAAGCGCCCACATTGAGTCCACATGTTAGGTGAACAGCGCGTCTGTGGCTGAGAGGCCAATCCTAGAGTGTCAGTTCCTCTGCAAAACAAAGGTGCTACATATATGGGATGTCACAGCTTGACAATCCAAGGATCTTTGCCGCTTTTCTTTACCTCGCTGCTTCTCAAACTGGCTGATGATCTGTTGTTCTCCCAAGCCTCAGGTGTTGCTTCACTGTTCTCTGTTCTCTGCCAAAGTGACGATTGTCAGCAGTTTCTTCTCACAGCACCCCAATGTCGAAGTTCAGGGTACACATATCACGCTTACAATATCCTTGAGCGGAGCATGGGTCGCCACTTTTTCCTCCTTTTCCTCCGCTTGCCAGATGTAAGCTCAGCATACATGATATCTTTCGGTAGAAACGGCCATCCCTCCCTTCGACGGCATGGCCCCGCCATCGGAGTCTGCGTTGATGTATAGATGGTGGGGATTCCAATTCGAGTCAGGAGTTCTGAATTTGGCACCATGTCCTTCCAAGTGACACCCGGAATGCGTCTAATACAGCGCAGTTGGAAGCTGTTTGAGTTTCTTCTCATGCCTAGAGTATGTAGTCCATGTTCACTACCATACATTAATGTGCTGCCGATGCAGCATGTAACTGCTGCCTTGTCTTAATGGACGCTTCGGATTTTCGCCACACACGCGTTGTACCGGGCAATAGTAGCTGTCAGTTTTACCAATGCGTTTGCCGATTTCTGCATCGAGAGACAGAATGTCACTGCTGGTGGACCCTAGGTGGTAGGGAAAGTCCTGAACAACTCAAGTGTGATTGTCGATTGTGCTGACAGGTGGTGCTTGAGCATCTTGGTCCGAATCCTTACAGCCTGTGAGAAGCGATTTTTGAGCAGCTGAAGTTCCTGCTTGGAATGTTAAGTAATGGCAGCATCATCAAGCAAACAACATGTCACAAAAACTATCTGACGTACCTTTGTCTTAGCTCTAAGGCGTGAAGGATTGAAGAGCCGACCCAATCAGAACCTGGTGTGCATGTAATGCCTTCTGTGGCTGAACCGAATGCTAGCTTCAGAAGTATCTGAAAAGAATATCCCCAAGAGCGTTGGGGCCAAAACACATCTTTGCTTAACACACCACTGCGAAGTCGAACGGCTCTGTAGGCTGCCGTCAAACGTAAACCGTTGCTTTCATGTCAGTGTGGAACGATCTGATGATTCCTCAGAATCCTGGTGGACAGCCAATCTTCTTGAGGATTTGG